>CAUYPK010076840.1:0-58648 GCA_963574355.1 Loris lydekkerianus
GCCCAACAATTCCCTCTTTTGTTTTTTGTATGGCGGATAAACATAGCCCCTGTCTTAGGTTGCCTGCTCTTGCAGTTTCAGTCTTACCTGTCATGGGGATACAAACATCAATGGTTTGGTCCCTATCTTAGGTTGACTGAATGCAGAGTGATCTTACTCGTCTTTGGGTACTATGAATGTAATCCACCGTGTAGCCTCTCCATATCCTGTCTTAGGTTGTCCCAGCTTTGGGAGTCTTACCCATCATAGGTGCTATGGAGGGCGGTGAAGAATAATAGTTAGATTCTTGGTTAATGAGCTGGTGATATTGGACCTTGATCTGATTTAACTGCCTCTAACCTTTTCTAAGGATACAGTGCCCTAAGGTTAAGGGTAAATAAGGGTAGCAGGGGAGGAAGGTAGGGTAAAAAACCGTGTAGGCCCATCCACAGGGGATTTTCTAGAATTTCTTTTCTTCTCTTTTCTAGATCTTCTTGGAGTGTTTTGATCTTGTTTTGCACGATCTCAGATCTGTTGGCATAAAAGTAGCACTTCAACAGATGCCTCCCTTTTTGGCAGTTAATAGGACTATTAAGTAAAAAGATTTACTGCTTGCATGTTCAACATGACCCCAGTTTTGTTAAAAATTGTGTAATCCATCCACCCACTTACATACATATAATTTTTAAATCTCTAAAATAATTTTTCTAATTTTATAAGAACATTTTATGAAAGGGGAGAAATGTTAGGAAAAATAAAGAGACTGTGAAAATATACTTAATTGCTGAATTAAGGATCATTTGGGGTACAACAACCTTCATAGAAGTTGTATATTTCAATTAGCTTAACAGTGTTGATCACTCCTCTGAAACTTTGTTTTACAATAGCAAGTTTTAAGGAAAAAAAAAATTCTACATATTTACTCACATGCTTGTTTTCCAAAAGATTAAATTGGAGGGTTTACCCTTTTATTAAAGGCACATTGCTAATTTCTATAGCTTTGATTTAGAAATTCTATTTTTTTTGTTTGTTTTTTCCTGGATAGTGGTGAAAGTTTGCCTGTCTTTTATAACTTGTGTTATCAGGAAATTGTGGTTATCTCCGTTTCTTCCTTGTTGAATTTGCATCTGTTTCATCACAGCTTCCTATTTCTGTCATTGTTTCTTTAGCGGATCTCCTTTCTTTCCTTCTTTTCCCCTAGATACCCTGAGGTCAGCTGGTGTGTTTCTGCTGTTACTGTATTACTCCTTGGAGAACCAAAGGCCAGTGTTGGGCCTCTTAGGAACACGTTTTAAGAAATTCTTCCTTCTAATGTCTTCCAGAGTTTCTATCCATCATAATAAGAACATAAACTCAAAGATGCCCCTTTTTATAGCTGTCAGGTGGGATTGAGCAGAATTAGAGATATTTTTGAATGATTATTTCATCTGGCTATTTTAAATATTTTGACCAGTTATCTTTAAATAGTGATGATCCATTAGTAATAGGAAAGGAAATGGCATTTTTATATGTTTTCTCAAAAGTAATATAGGTCAGAAAAATTGGAAACATATAGTGAGTATAAAGATGAAATTAGTAATCAAAAGTAATCTCATTGCTGAAGAACCAGCAGTTTATTGATCGGTACTTAAATAAGTGTACTTAATTAACTGATTGTTGAAGGTCTACACAGCAGAACACCAGATTTTCTCACATGTGTATACGTGTGTCTAACTGTGTCTTCATTCATGAAAACATCCAAACCTATGCCGTATGGGGTTCTAAGGAGCAGGCATGCGGAGTCACATAGCACTGTGAATATTGTGAACATTTGATGAGTACTAATGATCTAAACATCATCAATGTAAGGATAAAGTATCTTTGAAATGTATTTCTATGTAATTAAAAAAAAAAACAACCCTGGAATCTAAAAACTAATCTGTATCTTGAACAGTATAGTAAAATACCATCTCTTAAAAATAAGATTAAAATGAGTCTTAACTGCCTTTATCTTATCACAGTTTGGGGGGGGGGCACAAAAGC
Organism: Loris lydekkerianus; assembly: GCA_963574355.1. NCBI lineage: Eukaryota > Metazoa > Chordata > Mammalia > Primates > Lorisidae > Loris > Loris lydekkerianus. Next base: position 2,002 of record CAUYPK010076840.1, read on the forward strand.
TATTTTATATATACAAGGACTATCCAGAAAGTGTTCAGCCTTGTAATATGAAAAATAGTATCAATGATGGCTGTATACTTTCTAGACAGCCCTCATACGTATATGCACACCCATTCTCTGTGTGTGTGTGTAAGTAATATGTACTTTTCAGAGTGCATCTCACACAAATATGTAAAGATATATACCAATACTGAGCAGATATATACTATACCCATATTCATTTTGCTGTTTTGGAACCTTCACCGATACCTTTTTTTTTTTTTAAAGACCACAATATGTAATAAATACTCTTTTGTGTTTTAGTTCCTGGCACTGAGGCAAAATTAATTTACAAGTGCTGTTCCCAGAACTTTTTGATCACCACACATGATTCTAAACTAGAGCTTCACCATAACTTTGACATCTTTCTGTTTACAACTACATCAGAAACACAGGAAAAAAATGCGTAACAAATCATTGTTCCCATAAACTTAAAAGGAATGAGAGCCCAGAGTATTTGTTTTCCTGGAATTTTATATTAAATATTATTAAAATAGCTTGTTTATCAATTTAGGACTTGTATTGAGATTGTGTTGTTATTCATTTTGAAAGCGAACTTGTTTCATGGGAATAGAATGAGTTGTGTTACTGGTAAAGGGACAAGGGAAATTGCAACTATCCACTTGGATGGCCTGCAACAGAACTACTTTTCATCAGAGTGTGTACAGCTGGCTTCTTGGCTTTTTCTTTCTTGGTGCTGAGTGGGGAGCAGAGGGCAGATTTGCTTTGGTTTGGGCAGGTCGGGCCAGTCTTGGTTGCTTACAGCTGGCTGATCTTGGGCAAGTTGCTTTGGCTTTCTGGCCTCCGTGTTCTCGGCTCGTAAAGTGGGGATTATAATGCCTGTGATGAGGATTAAGGGAGACAACATACCTGAAGTTCCATGGACAGTGCCTGGCACAAATAGGGCCTGGAACAAATACCTGTTGCTTCTTTCCTTCTCCTCAGCTCCCCTGCTATTGAGTGGTTCTGAGACTTGTCTGTGCCTGCCCCATCTTCTCTGCCTTATGGCCACTATCTTTTCTTTTCACAATTTAATTTTTTAAATTAAAAAATCAGTTCAGCCACCTTATTAAGCACCTCCAATGTAAAGGGTATTGTGGTAGATAGCATAGGACATAAAAATGAATAAGACATCCTTAACGAGATTAAAATATGTATGAGAAAAAGACAGCACGCAGGGTGCGATTACTGCTTTCCTAATGTAAAAGGAATATCAGATTGGGTTGGGGAGATGAGTTTGACTTACAGCTTTGTGCACTTTCATGTAGACTGTACTTAGATGGACCGTGGAATATACTGTAACTTTTTTTATAGCACACATAAAATTGAGTATCCTGTTCTATATTCTGTTATACTCACTGTACACAGTAAAGGAAGAATGAAAAAATATGCAATCAGCAAGCTCCAGCTTCCTCAGTTATACAGTGGGCGGATTCCCTCAGAACCATTTATCATGTCCCTTATAGAGATTTATGGAAAACATTTTTATTAAACTCATCGTGTATTTATTCATATTAATGAATAATAATATGAAGTTCTGAAATTTTAATTTCCAAGTGGTTTTACTTTTTGAGAATCTTTATCATATTTTGCTCCTTATTTTCTGCCTCACCTTTCCTTATGGAGGACTGTCATCACTTTGAGGTACTGAGGAAGGATGGCGTTCTTGGTACTGAGGTGCCTGAGGGAAATCTATAAACATACATCAAGCTCCCTGCTGTCTCCAAAGCTTTCTACCCCTGTCTGCTGTTGTATGCCAGCTGGGAAATTGTATCTGGGACCCCATGTATAACTGGGGACATTGTCACCTGCCCAAGAATGCCTGGCTAGGGAGCGAATGCCCTGATACCAGTTTCACACTCAGTCACGGAGTCCTGTGCTTAAGAGATTGTCTCCTCCCATAGAGGGTACTTTTTCTAATTTATAAAAAATGGTACCTTAAAAGCTAGTGGCTGCTCAGTTGTTCCCTTAACGTCGTATGTGAGCATATGGTTAAAATTTGGTATCTGAGGTGAGTAGTGGTCACAAATCTGTAGGGTAGTTTGGCTTCAGATTTAGTCAATTCCTTTCTTTTTTTAGACACAGTAACCATGGACTCTAACCAAGTACGTTAAAAAGAAGATGCTGTTGTAAACTTTTCAAGTAAACTGTACTATTCAGACATTCTCAAAGATTAGCTCCAAAAAAGTGAGTGATTATCTCCCTGAGGCCCAAGGTTAGAAAAATAACTTAAAAGTGCAAAAGTTGGGTGATTGTCCTAATTTGTGCCCACTTTAAAGCAACCACCATAAATAATCTAAAGTAGTAGCGGCGACTGCATTAGCCTTTATTTAAATGGTGTCAAGCTATTTCGTATGCTAAGGGGAATGTTCAACTGTGAAAGAGGCAACAGCCCAGTAGGATCCAGATCTGGGAGAACAGGCTATTCCAAATAGAGATATGCTGGACGTGTGAAGTATACATTGGATTTCAAATACTTAGAAAAAAATGTTAAACATCTCTTTAATATTTTTATATTCAGTTACATTTGAAATAATATTTTTGACATAATTGAGTTAAAGAAAATATTACAAAAATTAATTTCATCTGTTTTCTTTTTTTTATGAGGTTACTAAACGATTTAAGTTACAAGTGTGGGTCACATTTGTGGTTTGCCTTCTGTTTCTGTTGGACAGCAATGATCTAGGTATTTCAAGAGAAAAGATGGAGGGGCTGCTGTGGTTTCTTCATGGTCCATATCTCATAGGATACAACATCCTGTCCCCTCTTTCTTGGGGGTGTGGCTTGTCTCCCCACTGAAACAAGGACATACAATGTCACTGATTATGTACTTTTTCCATGCTGTAGCTAATTCTATAGTTTACTTACTATTTAGATTATTTACAACATTTCTATATAATCTTAGAGGTTTTGTACAGATTCTTAATAATTTCCTAGAAGAAATGATTTAAAGCTTTTGTGCAAATTGCCCCCCGGGTATGACTAGCTATCTTTTAACAGAGGCGTGTGCTTTTTCTGCCATTTTCTTTCCAACCTGGGGATTTTCTTTTTCTTTTCTTTTCTTTTCTTTTCTTTTCTTTTTTTTTTTTTTTGTTTTTTGTTTGTTTATTGCTATCATCTTTGCCAATTTGATAGACAATTTGTTAGTTTAGAAAAGGGAAAACAAGTAAATTTTACACTCTGTGTGAAATAAGAGGAGAGAATGATAAAGGACAGCTTATTCTAACCTACTTTGGATAGATAAATTAATTTGCAGTTTGCAGAAGAACATCAGACCCAGTGACCATTCCAAATTTTTAATGACTCTCTGGTCCTCCTCCTCAGCCACGAAGTCCATAAGAGATAAATAACTGAAAATGCATGACTACCCAGCAGAGTGAATCTTGTGGGAACCAATCCATAGATGTGCCCTAGAAACAAACGGAAACCAAGAACGGTTAACATTACATGCAGTTGTAGAAGTGCATAATGAAGATCCTGGGGAAAAGAGTCTTTCTCAACTGGGAAGTTTTTAATTGGCATGGCTGCGTGGATACAGTTACATCAGGATTGCAAGTACAATTAGTTAAGAGTTTACAAAAATCTGTTTTGTGCTCTCCGAGATCTAGAAGAACAAATGAAAAGAAACCCTGAACACACTTTAGCTTTCCTTTTCATTTAACAAGAGTGGGAAGGAGTTTATGTTACACAATTGATCTTTGCTGTGTTGTCTCTGGAACATTAACATTTTTCATACGCAGCCATTTGAACAGTTCCCTGGAGGTTGCTGTCCTGTAATTGTCATGTCCAGGTTTGCTACATGTTGTAGCAATGAAAACGGCTCAGCCAGTTGATGAATCGGATGTTCCAGGCCTTGTTTTGCAGCCTTCATTCTCCCTTTGTCTCGGAATAGAGCCGGACGGTGGTACTGCAAATCACTGTACCTTTGTGGTTTTTCACTTGGTTCATTAGTTTGATAATAAAATAAATACATTTTTTAAATGCCCCTCACCAAATGATACCTCATGCATTCTCATATCCCATTTTCAAGTGGTGGATGAGTTGGTCACATGCTGTTTCTCCAGGAGTCATTTCTTTCTCTTAGCGGAGCTTATGTGTACCGAGTACGTTCTTAGACTCTGCGTGCCTTCTTCTTTTTCTCTTCTGCAGGGTGAGCTGCAATACATTTTAGTCCTCACCACTTTGCTTTTGTTACGTGATGAACTAAAGGGTTTTGGCTGCTTTTTTTCTGGGTGAAATATCTTTTTTTCCCATTTCAGGATAAAATCTTAGGTAGACAGGCTCGCTGCCTGTAGCTCAGTGGCTAGGGCGCTGGCCACATACACCAGGGCTGGAGGGTTCAAACCCCGCCCAGGCCCACCAAATAACAATGACAGCTACAACAAAAAGTAGCTGGTTGTTGTGGCGGGCGACTGTAGTCCCAGCTACTTGGGAGGTCAAGGCAAGAGAATAGCTTAAGCCCAAGAGTTTGAGGTTGCTGTTAGCTGTGACGCCACGGTACTCTACCCAGGGCGACATAGTGAAACTCTGTCTCCAAAAAAAAAAAAAAAAATCTTAGGTAGACATTATAGCTTTTAACTTTGGCCTCAAGACTAGTTTGGGGTTCGTTTATTCCCTTCTCTCCCACTCCCCCCAGAACCCCTCAAGTCTCTACTTGTATTAGTGTAAATTTAAAACTTGTGATTTAGACTTAGTCTGGAATGGTGACTCAAGGGTAGAATTTGGAATTAAAATGTTTTTATTCCCGCTCACGAAATAAGAGGGTTGTGTTGTGTTATTTTTTTTGGCTGTGCACACTCCTGTGGCCTGAGTCCGATCTTGGCTCCAGTGACGATCTCTTCCCTTTTTAGCTAACAGTCTCCTTAACCCACATAGTCACTGGGAGTGGCTACTCAGAGCTTCAGGAGGAACCTGACTCCAACTCATCTTTTTAACTAAATAACCTGGTTTTCTCTGCTACTTTCTTTCCATTGCAGTGCCCTGATCAGGCGAGTCACCTGTCCCTCCTCAGTTTCTGTCCTCTCAGAGCAGGACTAATGTTACCACCTTTGCCAGGCTGCTGTAGGCTTGGACAGGAGAGATTCATGGAAGCCCTTACAGATGTGTCAAATGTGGCAGTGCTTTTAAAAGTTTATCATAGAGTCAAGTACTTATTATAGCTTCTCTCTCCCACGTCTCACCCTATCTGCCCACATGTTCCTTGTTAACTCATTAGAGAGAACAAATTCCCCATTTGTTAACTCATTTGTTTACTCAAATATTTTATTGACAACCTATAATACATTACTACATCATCTTCTCCTTTTCAGCAAAACATCTTTACGTTATGTTTTCTTAGAGAAATGGAAATCTTTAGGGTACTACAGATAAATGCTCTATGTGTAGCAGTGGAGGATTACCTCACTGAAGAGAACAGAAATGTTTATAGAACTGAGCTCTCAAAATAATCATTGTCAAAAAGGATTTGCAAATGTGGGCATCCCATTACCATGGCATTAGAACAGGTACTGCACCCCTTGAGTTTTCATCTGTTTTAGCTAAATGCACTTTAGATCCCTGTTTTCTTTAAATTTTACTATTCAGACAGGGTTTCTGCACAAATGTTATATGGCTTCATCTCTCTGAAGTATTTGTGGGTTTTAGGGAAACTGGTTTGTTGTTCACACCCTCTCTTTGATTCTTCAAAGATTTGAGTATGTCATGTGTTTTAGGCTGAGACACTGGAAGGAAATTTGAGTTTTTCATTTAATAGACCTGAAAGTACTTATAACTGTCCATCAGCTATCCCCTGCTTCCTACGCCCCTCTTGTTCCAATCTGATCACCTCTGTCAGTGAAGTGCACGGTTTGGGAAGGGCTTGGAACCAGGTCTGGGAAATGAGCTGCAGTGTTAAGGCCATTCCTTGCCTTTTTTCCTGTGTTAAGATGATTGTGAGAGGAAGCAAGCAGGGGTTTGGAGCAATTAGTGAGCCCAGTGTAGGCTTGGGTGTTAAGGGAGCAATTACCACTTTCCTCTGGATGTGGCTGGAACAGGCATTGGCCTGTGGGAGGGTCTCAAGCCTGTGGTGGGGACTGACCCAGGTAAAAGAAAACAAATATTTTGGTAAGTTGAGCTCTGAACAGTTAAGTAGTAGGAGAGAGAACTTAATTTTTATTTAGAACTGTACCTTTTGTTTTCCATTCATTCTGAAACACTATGTTTCCTATCAAGAGAATGGGAATTGATGGTATTGTGATGAAAATCTAGGTTACTCTTAATATGAATTTCTTAAGTGAGCAAAGGGGGAGATAATTTTGTCCTATTCCTGCCTTTCCTCAACTCAACCTCAAAGAAAGCCCACTGAACCTCCCAGCCCCACACCACCATGGGATGAAGTCTGTGGAAAGCCGGTTTATGTCCATCTGGGGTGCCTTAGATCATGAATCTAGTTTTATCCAAAGAGTAATGTACTTACTCTTTAAAGTACTTTGTACTTACCTGTAAAGAACTGTGTGTGTGTGTGTGTATAACTGTCGTGGAACTTTCTGGTTACATTCTTTTGAAACCATGGCTTCAGTGATTTTCCAGCATATAACTAGCATCTCATCTGCCTTTTGAGGATCAACCCCTTTCAGATTCTAAATGAAATTCTGCATTTATGTTCTGGACCTATTTCAACTTGACTTTTGAGCATGCAAGGTTAAGCAAACCCTGAACACAGCAGGAAAGGAAGCAGGAAGTCGGGGACCTCAGAGTGGTGTTCTGCTGATTCAGCAGGATGGAGACAGGAAGTGGGAGGAGGCAGCAGAGCTGATAACCTGCCTCCGTGAGCTGAGCCACAGAGAGAGCAAGCGGGAGGCCAGCTAATCTAAAGCCTCCTCCGTGTTGCCCCACTTCTTCTTTGTGTGGGTTTTTGTTTGTGGCACGGTCAATTCATATGCAATTTTACAGAATTTTATTGGGCTGTTTTTTTCTTAGCTTATAAGCAAATCAAAATAAATGCTGCAAGGTGTGGGGTTTTTTTTGTTTGTTTGTTTGTTTTTAAGATATCTTTCCCATTATCTTCTTACTCAATGATTCTGTAAATGTAACCGCTTGTTCTCATTGACATGGATCTTGCTGATCATTCAGGCCAGGCCCCTTTTCAAAGCACCAGTACCAAAGCCCTGCCTACCGACCCACTGTATTTTATTTTAAGGACCCACTGATTTGAATTTTAAGGACCAGTAAACTAAACAAAAATAATTAGGATTAGGGAGCCAGTATACAGTTAACATTTTATTTTGTCAGAAAGAACACCAACTGAAACAACCATCTTTCATCACTTTTTTATAAAAAGAAAGGACATTTTAACACAAAAAATGTCAGAAGCACATAATCTCAGGATATATTTAATTTTTTGGCAAATTCATCACACTTAGTTTTTTATCACAGGCACTCTGGTGATCACCTCCTGCCAGGTTTTTGTAAAACCCTGCTTTGTGGTACTACCTCTGGACCAGGCGGTCACCTAGATCTGCTTAGAAGCATTGTGTAGCAGCAGACGCTTAACTTCAGTTTTCACAAAGTCCTTCCTTGTAGTCTTTCCTCTTCTAAGTGGGCATCTGTGAGACCTTCAGCTTTTCCTTCCTTCCTCACAGGGTATGATTTCTAGCGAGTTATTTATGGTGCTCACTCTCTTCTGAAGAAACTCAGAAGACTCGGTTAAAGGAGGTGTTCAGAATCATGGCTTTCAGTGTGGAGTCACCCTGTGGAAGCAGCTGTCATGACTCACTTACGTATTCCTCTCCTCCTTCTTCTGAATGTTGGATGTTTTTTATTTGCCAGGCAATATGGTAAAGCCTGAAACACAAGGAGAAAAACCAACAGTCCAACGGCACACCTAGTGGGGACAGGACTGAGCTGATAACATGCCGGGCGCTGCACTGAGATGCTGTGCGGACATAGGCTGCCACCGGGGCAGAGTGGAGAAACAGCACTCCGCTTCCCTGGAAGCTCAGGAAAGGGAGGCTGCTAGAGAATGCCATCCAACTGAGCCTTGCAGAATGACACTTAAATTTCCTGATGAGGACAGAACATCTTAAAAGGGCAGGAAATGAACATGGACAGGGGTCTGTGTAGAGATGATGGGTTCACTGCGGCTGTGTGTGTTTGTTAGGGCTGCTGTAACAAAGCACCACAAACTGGGCAGCTTAAAACAAATATTTATTGTCTTGTGCTTCTGGAGGCTAGCTGTCCAAAATGAAGGTGTCAGCAGGGCCACGTTCCCTCTGAAGCCCGCGGGGAGAATCGCCACTCTCAGCTCGGATGGTTTATTCCTGGCTTGCAGCTGCACCTCCAGCCTCTGCCCAGTCCTCACCTGCTCTTCTCCCTCTTTGCCTCTGTCTGTGTTCAGATGTTCCCCTTATTAGGTCACCAGTCACACTGGATTGGGGCCCACCCTGAGGGGCTCATCAGAACTTGGTTATGTCTGCAAAGACCTGATTTCCAAATGAAAGGTAATGTTCAGAGGTCCTGGGGTTTAAGACTATCAGTAGGGGGAAAGGGGCTGGAGCACAGATCAGCCTATAATAGCATATTACAGAATGGTGAGCAGTGAGGGAAAGAAAAAAAGGCTCCAGAGCATTATGTTTTTCTGTGATCTCACTTATATATTTTTCACATCCTGAATTTTTGTTATTTAGAGAACTTGAACTGTGCTTAGTCAAAAAACTCAAATATTTTCATGTTACTACCACCTAAATTTGTTCAGCTAATTTTGCCCCTTTAGAAATTACCTGTAAGATTTATTTTTCCCTGTTAAGTATTATTCACATTTCTTCCTAGCTTTGGGACATTTATGTATTTGATAAGTATACCACCAATTACCTGATTTATGCCATTATTTAAAATGTTTTTAAGAAGTGCTAGCAGACAACAGAGCCCCATGGCGTGTTGCGAGGGGCTTTCACTGTGAGTTGACTGTGACCACTGACCAGTCACTTGTCAATCAATTACCCACTAATCCTAACCAAATTTCATCTTCCCAGGTTTCTTCATCTAATTCATGAGCAAAGAATGATTTTTTTTATTTCATTCAAATCAAAATACACTATGTAGCATTCCCAAGTAGTCTGGACTACCGCAGCATCCTTTAATATTAGAAAGAACAAAACTTTAACACACGACTTGCCCTTAAAAACTTCTTAAAGCCTTGTTCTTTTCACAAGTCTCTCACTTTCTATTTACTAATCCATTCTAGAATTTTGCTTTAGATCAACATCAGCCTCACCTGCCTTTATAACCCAGAATCTTTGTTGTTCTTTGGAGGAAGCTGAATGCCACTTCGCTATTCCATCAACACCTCTTCTGTTAAGCAAGTTTCTCAAAACAACCTAGGTTAGAAAATGCTTATTAGTAACATGTAGATGAGAAGCTTTTAGGCCTGATCTCCACACAGAGTCCCCACCACTCCCACCTCCCCATTGCAGAAGTAGATGAACAGTTCTGGAAAATACAGTTAGTCTAAGCTATATTGAGAGTGAGGCCTATTAGTTTGGAATATAGTAATCGTGAGAAACTGATAACTGAAGTAATTTTACGGTATTTGGTGTTCTCCAGTTACATGCTTTCATTCAAAGATAAATTCCTCTCTGGTTTTCTCAAGTTTTAAGATTCTGACTTTTTGGAGCTATACTATTATGCCTTGGCAATGCTTGTTCACTTTTAGCTACAGTATCTAAGGACAGTGCCATTCAGAGGCAAACCAGTAAGAAATCAACATGGGAGCCTTATTTATCCTTTTCCATCAGATCTGCTCTGAGAACTGTAACCATTGTCAGACGTGACCTTTCCATCAGACTTCTTAAGTTTAGAAACATCTCCTCTGCTGGCTGGCAGGCTACCTTAGCATCCCCTTGCTTACCCACTCCAAGAGTATCTTTTACTAGGGATACATTTGTATCCAATCCCCAAATTTCTTAGAACTGAAGTGAGTAAAATAGATATCATTGTCCTTGTCAGTCTGTTCCTCAGATTGGCTTTTCAAGGTCATTGGGGAGTAAGGATTTATTACTTGAGGAAAGGATGGGCTGCATTTGGAAATCAATATGCTGGTGCAGTGTTTTGGATCAAAGCCAACACGAGGGTTCAGGCTGAGAAATGTCCAATCTGACTCTTGCCTTTGTGGTAATTTTGCACACTCTGTTTTAATAGTTTTAGATAACTCTGTTTTGCTTCAGTCACGCTGTTCTTGTGTTGAATGAAGCAGTCATTTATGGTTTTCGGTGTTGGAGTTTAATGTATTGGATTTCTGTAGACTCTGACACAGTTCTTTGGGTGTGTGTGTGTAAGATTTTCAGTTTCAATTTCTTTAAAAAGGAGTGACAAAATTTAGAGATACTTGAGAAGCAATCTATGGATAAAAGCCCTTCTAGGTTTTTTGCTCAACTGTCCCCTGCGTGAGCGCACACACATACACACGTCTTTTACACAATTTTTACATATTTTCTTTCCTTTTTTTTTTTGAGACAGAGTCTCACTTTGGCACCCTGGGTAGAGTGCTATGTCATCCTAGCTCACAGCAACCTCAAACTCTTGGGCTCATGCGATCCTCTTGCCTCAGCCTCCTAAGTACCTAAGCCTACTGGTACCAGCCACAACACCTGGCTATGTTTAGAGACAGAAGTCTCACTCTTGCTCAGGCTGGTCTCGAACTCCTGACCTCAGGCAATTCACCCACTTCGGTCTCTCAGAGCGCTATGATTACAGGCATGATCCACCAAGACTGGCCCTGTACTTATTTTCAATTCCATGTTAAACTCCAAAATTATCTTGCTTCCTTCTTGTGTTTTTATGAGCTAAACTGAAATAAAATACAAGGTCATGTTCATTTTCTAAGGCACAATGCAGTATTCCCCTTCTCCCTACCATTGCCAATGTCCTCCGTACCAAATACTTTCAGGAGGGAAAAATCCTACATGTTTACATTTCATTCCTTCAACCAGTATATATTGAGTGATCTGTTAAAGGAAAAAAAAAAAAAAAGGTGCTGAAAAGTAACAATCAAAACAGTAGGTCTACTTTTCCCAACATTTTGCCATGTGGGGCCATGTTGATATGAAGGTTAGAAGGATAGGCTAGTTTAGGGCTCTCAAGCAGTAGGAATTAGAAATATCCTCATTTGGAGGGGGATGTGAGAAAAGGATAACATTTATTAGTTATTGAGCTTCCGGAATGTGTCATGCACTGTGGTGGCCCTTAGCAACAGTGCTGTGATGTAGCTTTTATCATTGTACTTTACAGGTGAGGATCCTGAGGCCAGGCAACTACGACAGCATCACTGGGCTGGTCATTGGGTAGATTGCTCTGGTGGCAACTTCCTTCCATTATAACATTGTCTTCCTTTATGATACAGCGAAGTGCAGTAGTATATAGACATGAAGGGGAGATAATGAAAGCACAGGAAATACATTACAGGTTTTGGTGAGGGAGGGAACAGAATTTAAGAAATTATCATTGTTGGCACATAAATTCAATTTAGAGATAAAGACCACTTTTCTCTAATCGAATTGCCTTTGCTTTAGAAGTTAGACGTTAATCAGTGTTTGTGACTTTCAGGGACTCCTTTTGATGATAGATAATTTTCATTTTACTTGCAAAATTCTGGGTTTCATTTTCAGCCAGTATTATTTTCCTCTGACATATTAGTACTTGGGGGCACTAATTTGGGTCTGGCCATCTGTGACTGTATCCTTAAGTGCTGCAGTACAGTGACTCGTGGTGAAAATATTGTCATAAGATAATGTAAATGACCTTTTGTGTGCTGTACGCTCTTAACAGGCCATAAAGTAGTGTAAAGTTACTTTACCTTGATTGCAGATCACAATAGACTGGACACTAAACTGTCATAGCAAAGCTGTGTAATATATCAAATGCTTTATACTGTGCTTTCTTATTTAGAAGAGGGATTATAAATTTTTCTTAGGATATGGCAAAAAAAATGCATCTTAGCCATTTTTAATGAGGTAGTTTAATGTTCATTCTGTATGTATTTTTTATTTCAAGTCATACATGCAATAAACAGCATCAGTTGTTTATCTTTGTCTAGATTTATAATGGATTCACCCAGGAATGTTGATAGAGGCACATTAGCAGGCGTAGTTCTACATTTAATGAGGACAGATTAGTAGTCCCCAAATCTGGGTGCAAATGGCCAGTTTTATTCATACTCTCAGAAGATGTGTTGATCTTAAAATTTTAATGGTAGGAAAAATGAAGTATATAGAGATGTCTGTATTTTCTATTGAAAGAACGTGATGCTTCATCCCAAAGCTTCTGTAATTTGTTCTCCATCAGCTCACGTGCTGTAAGGCAGCCAGGCTAGCCGAGGGTTAGAACACAAAAGGAGGCTCTGGGCTTCTGCTACAGGCAGGCTTTCCATCTGACTAAGCTGAAGTCCCTGTCCTTGCCAGGACAGCTTGGAAAAGTGAAATTGGTGGTTCCTTTTCTCCATCTTCTAAATTCACTAAGACAAGCCACTAGCTTTCCATAACACAGATACCATGGATCATTTTTCTCAGGTGTCAGGTTAACTATTTAAGGCTCCTTTAAAGAAGTCCTTTATCTTAAATCTCTTCTGCCTTTGAGAACCTTTCCATTCACCCCCTAGCTTTCTCCATCGCCCCCATTTTAATTTTTTGAGTCTGAGTGTTACTGCTATAGTACAAGAAATAAGAAAGTAAATAACCTAAAATGTAGCTTCTCTTTCTGCTAATCCTAGGCACAAGATTTTCATTAATCTTACTAAAATATTGCTTTTGTCATTTCATTCTGCAGCTGCAACACCTTGCAGCCTCATTCTGTACTCTCTCTCCTTTTCTTGGAACTCTGGGCCCTCTAAGATCTTTTCAGACATAGCTTCTTAAGCTTCATAACTCCCTACCCAAGTTTGCATTTGACAGATCCTTCTATTTATTGCTCTCCACAGTACCTCTGGATTTCTGTTTTCCCCAAAGTCTTTCTTGCTCAACTTGACCTTCCTTCTGTGTTTATACCCCTCTATTTAGCATTCATTATAGAGGGTTTCATATTCTTAGTTATTTTTTTAGTATTAAAAATTCCTTATATCCCCAAAGGATTGTCCCCCTTGATGGCATCTTAAGTGTTTTTCATAGATCTGTGTGGTGAAGGGCATAGTGTGTGCCAGAAATATTTGTGAGTTGATTCCTTGATTCAGTCTCTCCTGTCTTGACTGTACTTACCTGTCTTGTAATCCATTCTCTCCAGTACCTGGTTTTCGGTTGTTTCTGGCCTTCAGGTCTGCAGGGGCTTTTCTTGCCGAGCATCCTCTGTCTTTAAACCCAGCTGCATAAGATGTAGCTTCCTGTTTGACATGTACCAGGAATTGTTCATTCACAAAAGCACACTCAGCCACATAACCTAAGTGGAAGGGACAGTTATCTAATGTCAATCTAAGTGTTAAGCCAAAACAACTGAATGAAAATGGGTTATTCTTCTATACTCTTAAAGTTTTTGTGTCTTGGAAAAAGTCTTCTACAAACATTGAAAATCATCAGGCTGAAAAAAGTAACGTTGTATAAAATCTGATATTAATTGGCTAATGTAAAATTTTCACATTTTGTGTCCCATCTTCTAATGTCTCCACTTCCCATACTAAGTACATAAGGAAGATGCATTGTATAACCAGCTGGATTATTATTCAAGGTAGTGAAAATTCAGAATAACATAAACGACTCCTAACATTTGTTTTAGGCCTTATTCTCCAGTAAACTTTTGTTAGCCAAATTGATATAATTTATACTTTGTGTTCCTTCCCTTATCCAACTGTTACTGGAAGTGGTAAAGCAAATTTTAGGAAATCACCTTTTCCTGGGAGGCCATTGAAAAAGTGAAGCAGCACAAGGAGCTAGAAAACGACATTGGACGAGGCATGGGGGTTCATGCCTGTAATTCTAGTACTTTGGGAAGCCAAGGCAGTAGGATCACTTGAGGTCAAGTGTTCAAAACTACCCCAGGTAACATAGTGAGACCCTGTGTCACACACACACAAAGAATAGAAAGAAAAAAGAAAGAAAGAAGTGAAAAAAAAAGGAGAAGAAAATGAAGAAAAATAAGTTTTTAATTAAAAAATTTAAAACTGCATATACAGTATCATCTGTGTGTTTGTGTGTGCGGGTATGAATATGAGGGTGTTGGGGGGTGGTTATGTATGTCTATTTTTTTCTCTTCCCTCAGCACCGCCAAAATAACAAGGAGAGGTTTGGCATGTATATACCCCCCCCCCCCCCCAAATTCATTCCCGTCATATAGATACATGAATTATTCCTTTTTGGCTTTAAAGCCAGTTGTACCCCCCCCCCCCCCACACACACACACACACACTGATACATATGCTGTGTGGAGCATCTCATTCTACGACAGACCAATGTCATGTATTCAGAAAGTGTTGAGGCAAGTAACTTCTTTCTGAATATTACCACCATTGACTTATGGACCTTTGTAGTTATGGACTCATCCCGGTAATCATTTAGAACTGTGCAGAGTTGAAGTGGGAATTTCTTTGCACCTGTGGAGCAGTCTGTGGTTAGTGACCTAAGCTTCTGCAATTGTCAACTTGCTTGGTCTTTAAACTCAGAGCCAGCAACTCCCATGGTTGTTGCTAATGAGCTACGTATCCTTGAATAGCTAGCTAGTTCTTGTACTCACTCTGCTCCTAAGTTTCACATCTACAAAGTAGGAATAATACTCTATCTACCCAAAAAGTTTTTGTGAAGATTAAAATAATTGACCTAAACTGTTCAGGAACAGTGCCTGGCATAGAGTAATATGTAAGAGCTATATAATCGTAGGCTATTGGTTTTATTAGTCTCTTGAATGAGCTCACTAGGTCTTAAATTTTCTAAGGTTAATGTCTTGTTTTTCTTTCTTTCTTTTCTTCATTTCAATCCCGTGTCCCTTCTTCATACTGATAATTGTCATTTGCACAGGCACAGCATCTCTCATGTTTGAGCCCCTGCCCATCCTTCAGCAGAAGTGAAGTTATTAAAACAAATGAAAACCATCATTCTGTCTGGTCCTTCCTCAAACTTGAAATATCTTTTTTATTTTTAACATGCTCATTGCTTTTTCAGCTTTGATAATGTTCATAAAGTATTATATCACTTACTTGCATTGCAGATGACCTCAGGATGCTTTAAATGAATTTACAATTAGAATGACCAATATCAAAGTAACTTATCAACCCTTACCGCCATCTGTTGGTGCTGGGTGGAGTAGACTCCACTCTTCAGAACAGGAAATGTTCAAAAGCTGCAAGTTCCCTAGTAGAGGATAATATGTGTGTGCATGTGTGTATGTGCACGTGCACACAGTTGTATATGTGCATTAGGTAAAGTCTGTGAGAATATGTACCAATATTCCTACTTAGCAATTCAAGGGCTTTTACTTTTTTAACCTACTTTTTCGTGTCTTACTACAATAAGCATGTGTTTCTTTTGTAATTAAGGTAAATTAACAAATAGGTAGAATTTGAGAGGGACTAAATAAGAGAGGCAGAGGAGAAAATTAAGCTTATTTACTAAGTCAAATTAAATATACTTAGATTTTATATAACAATGGATGATAGAGGAGATATAAATGGAAATAAAGAAATGAGTAAAGCTACAGTACAAAGGAAAGAAATTTTAGTAGATTCTAAGCACTAGATTTTATCAGCCAAATTCAGCGGGGCCAGGAGGTTTAAATGTGAGTTTTTTCTGGTAATCCTCTCCCTTTGAAATTCTAATTATTATATAGTCTCTTAATTACTTTTTATCTTTTTACTGTCAGAGCTTCCTCTGGAGTGGATTAGCTATTATACTTTTAAGCAAAGAATATTCTCAGTAGCCAGGGCTACGATCTGAGCCATGTTACTTTGAAGCAAGATAAAACCCAAAGAGTCTTCATAGTCACATTTTTTTCCAGTAAAATTCTGTGGCTGGCTTTCTTGGACATGCATTTTCTTGTTGTACTTAGAATGTGAATTCTGCCAGTCAGAAGGGCTGTTTCTCCCAGTACATCCTATGTCCCCATTCCTTAATGATGTTTTTAAAAGCAGATTAAGCTACATACAGGAACAGGGGAGGTGAAAATCTGGTTCCTTTATGAATTTGTAACCTGATGTCTGTTACTCCTAAGCATTGATGGTTGACGATAGAATTAGACTAAATCTTGCATAGTGACAACCATGTGAATTTTAAATAAGGAAGAAAGAATTAGAGTAAATGTTAACTGTGTGCTAACCCCTCCCCCATTAAATCTTACTGCAGGTAAAGCTAGCAGAGGGCCAATGGTGGCTGCTCTGAACTCTGCTGCCCCCCTTGTCCTGGTCCCTGAGGTGCCATTTGGTAGCTGACTCTTCCCCGTATCTAGATCTGAACCCTTCCTGGCCCTTTTCTGATGCCATCAAAACTATCTGCTCTGTACTCCACTCCCACGATAAATTGCTGAAGTCACCCACTGAGGAGCTCACTTCGTCAGGGCCTGAGCGATTTAAATGGTGTTTCTTCTAGTTCTGGGGTTTGCATTTCAGTGGGAGCCTCTTTGCTGTGAGAGGTGTAACTGAGTGGCAACCCAAAGGTGAAGATATTGTAGGAGAGGGATTCCCGCCAGCATCCCCCTTGGGTAACTCTCAGCAGCTTCCTGATTCCCTTGTTTGTAGGAGGCCATATTCAACAGCCCCCAGGAAGCCTGGAAACTTGTCTGACATTCTGTGAAATCACAGTCTTTTCAATCTTAAATCATGATTGAAAAGCACAATAAAAAGTAAAACTAATAAATTTCAGAAATCTCTCTTTTCCTACCCACCCTCTTCTGTCTCTTTATCCCTCTTTAAACCATAAGCCACATGTTTATTTCTTATGTTTAAAACAAATAAAAACTTACTGGGGTTCGAAAAGGGGATATTTAAATACCACAGTAAAAGAAACCTCCATTTTGCTCCTCTACTTTCATGTTCTTCATGTATAAAGGAAACATTGTTTCTCAGAATCATTTTATTGATAAATAGCAGGGAAAACTTAAACACTACTCATTTGGGGGAGCTTTGGGATTTTAAGCAGGGTATTAGGCTCAAAACTTCTATGAGCTTTTGTTTCCCCATGTGCTCAAATGGGAATAATAACACCTACCTCACAAGATTGATGTGCCATTAATTAAATAAGATCATACATGCAAAGTGCCTGGCCCACTGCCTAGGGAATAAGTAGGAACTCAATAAATGTAACCCCATTTTAGCTTAAAATAACCAACTAAATGGTTGAAGAGACTTGGAATGGTTTCATAGAAAAGATAATGTTTGAACAGGTCCTTCAAGTTCAAGGATGGGTAGACTGGGATAATGGAGAGATGTGGGGGTTGTTTAAAGTGCTGTTTAAGGTAAATTAATACAGGAGATAAAACTGGAAGGACCAGAGGCTGGAGGCAAGGAGAGAACTGTTGTGTGCTTTTGGCATACATTTAGGCACTGTGAAGGGAAGGGGTGAGTATTAGAAACACACCAAAGACAAAACTCAGAAGATTGAGGAGTGATGGGGTGATGAGACCTCAAGGAACTCAAGCTTGGTAGAAGACTGGAAGTGTGTGACAGTTCTATTGAATGAAAAGAGATATGGAGGCAGGGAAAGAGGTGTTTGCAGTACTATTGAAGATGGGATTTAGAAAATGGTGGACTTGAGGTGATATTTAACTAGATATTTAAGAATCTTAATAAAATATTAAGATTTTTGACTAGAAAGAGGAAGAGAAGTAAACCAAAACTTTGGTAGGACTTACAAAAAAAAAAGAAGGAAGAAGAAATGGACATCATCAGGAGATAAAACCGTGCCATTGGATGAATTACCTCAGAAAAGGAAGGGTGGAGGACCAGATGTTAAATGTGATGAGAGTACTTGGTTAAGGAGAGAAGGAAGCTGACTGGGCATGGAACCCCTGGGAGAAGGCTGAGAAAGGTGGGATGCAACGGAGAGTGGCGGAGAGGGGTGCCCGTAGCCCCGATGTGGAAGAGAGCCAGCTGCAGGCAGGGCGGGGCGGGGCTTACGTTTAGCACTCCCATCAGCTGTTTCCCTTTTTCCACTTCCATGGCTCCCTTTCTCCATGTCTTTGCCATCATTAAATGTTGAAGGCAGAACCAGAAGTGTAGAGGGCCGACCCCTTACGTTCTCCTAAATTTTCTTTATTCTGTTTGGCTTACAAAAAGCCCTGAACTCTGAGACCTCAGGCATAATCTCCTAATATAAGTGACTCTCCATCCAGTTCTAAACTGAAGTTGTATCAATGTTTTTTTCCCCCTGCTTTTGGAAAGGTATGAGGTAGAGACACAATTTTAAAATATTTTCATCAAAGACTTATGTAAATGAGACAGTGAATATGAGCCATATAACTTAGGCAGATAAATTGTTGCTAAAGGCTAGTCTTAAAATCACTTATTTCTTTTCATTTTGTGGGGTTTTTTTTTTTTGTTTTTTTTTTTAAAGTAAGCTTAGTGACCTGTGTTAATGTTGTTATAAATACTTAGACTCTCTACAGGGAATTGAAGGTGTTTGTGCAGCATTATGCCTCTTGGATGTAATTGTCATTTGAACCTTAAATTATCTTTTCTTTCATGCCTAGTTAGTAACCATTTGATTACGTGATTGTGCAGAATGAACATAGGGAAAATTAACTGGCAGGGGGTTATCGCAACCATTTGTTTCTTGTAGAAAAATGTATTCCAGCTTGTTTCAACATGTAAAATAGAAGTCTGCAGTATTCAAAATGGTTTAAAATGATACACAGATTCTTTGATTTCCTAAAAGTTTTAAGACCCTTTTTAGTCCTCAAAATCAATCATGAGAACCAAGGAAAAAAATGTGGATTTTTTTAAAGTTCCTATATAGGAAAGTAGAATTTTGCAATTGAACACATATAAATGAGGAAATTTGAGTCTCCGTTACATGAAGTAGGTTATGTACATTTCCTAAAATCTTGCTTTGATTGTTAAGAAAATTTTTAAATTTTATTTTTGAGGATTCTTCATCCTTCAGTTTTTGAAAGAAAGCGTAGACAGTGGTGCTTCTCCTTGCAATCTGGTCACTGTGAAAGGGTGCGGGTTCAGTACATGTGTGTAAATTACACTGTCACTTTGCTATTGTCCTCAATAGCAGTGCACTAAATTTTTATGTTCTGCATTTTTCCCATCTTCCCCAACATCTGTGGCACAAAAGAAATTTGTATACATTTCTCAAAACATCTTTATAATTAATGATTAATCCATGATTCCTTGTTTTGTGTTCTTGATTGTCCATTTCTTACATGCATGCACACAAGTTTGTGGCATAACATAGAATTATTAGTATTGAGTCAGAAGTCATATTAATAATATATTTATAAACAGCTAAAAATGTCTTCGGTAAAAAAAAAAAAAGACCTGTTTTACACCATTAAGTGTGCAAAACACACACATACGATTGTCTAGAGCAGTGTTTTTCAGCCTTTTTTATCTCACAGCCCACTCCAACCTATAGTAACTTCCACTTAAGTTATGTTGATCAAAAAAAAAAAAGTTAAAAGGGGTGGTGCCTGTGGCTCAAAGAAGTAGGGTGCCAGCCCCATATATCGGAGGTAGCGGATTCAAACCCAGCCCCGGCCAAAAACTGCAAAAAAAAAAAAAAGAGAGAGAGAGAGTGAGAATAAAAAAAAAGAACATACTTACTGTGCTTTGAACTTCTTTGCAAAACAATTGAATTACTGATTTTTAAAAAATTTTGTGGCACACCTAAGAGCCACAGACCAGTGTGCCCTGGCATACTGGTTGAAAATCCCTGATCTAGAGCCTTGCTGTGCTGTTTCCAGAACCAAAATGAATAGAATAATGCAGGCAGCTGTCCACCTTTTATTTCATAGACGCTGCACAGGTCATAGAACAGTACTTTTGTTTTATAATTCTGTAGCCCTGCGTTTGGCATTGCATTTGACCACAGACAGTGTCATTAAAGAAATTTTTTTTGTTTCAGTTTTTTTTTTTTTACATATAATAATTGTACATATTTATGGATACATAGTGACCTTTAATACATATGTATGTATAATGTATAGTGATCAGATTGGGACAGTTCACATACCTGTTATCTCAAACATTGATCATTTCTTTGTGCTGGGAACATTTAGTATTTTCCTTCTAGCAATTTGAAACTGTATGTTACTGTTAATTACATTCACCTTATAGTGCTGTAGAATATGGAAGCTCATTCCCCCTCTCTAGCTGTACTGTTGTATCCTTCAACAAATCTCTTTCTATCCTCTCTTCTCCTACCCTTGAAAGTGATTTTTATAGAGCTCACATTCCATATTTGTGTCCGAAGATGGTCAGGGAACTACCTGATCCTTCAAAGTTAAACATCAACTGTAGTCCAAAGATTCAAATGGGCAACCTGGCCATTCCCCTTTTATAGTTTAGTTTTGAGTTTAGAATTCTCATTTCCTGCCCTTGAGTAAAGAACATTTTGTACTTCAAAGTTTGTAGAAGTTTGAAAAGGATTGGGGGTTCTTTGGATTTAGACATCAATAAAAGTTCCTTATAACTTTTTTTTTTTCTTTTTTAGATATGGGAAAATAGTCTCTACAAAGGCAATTTTGGATAAGACAACAAACAAATGCAAAGGTATGTTTTCTTGGCTGATTATTTGTTAAATCAATCATAGCTTAGAAAATGGAATTTAAAACCTGATCTTCAGTTTCAAAACTATCTTATTATTATTAAAAAACGAATCTTAAGTGTTACCAGCTTCTGTCTTGCACGATGTTGGCATTATTGCTTACGTTTGTCGCTGGTTGAATTTTGGCTGGAAATCCAACAGTAGCTAGCAGTTTGCCAGAATTCCAGATTTGACGCCAGTAGGGTTAACATGCAAAATACTGGTTGGCATTTAGCCCCTGCTTTTAAAAGGGGAGTAGAGTTAGAAAATAGCTTTTCTTTCCTGAGCCTGAGGAGATTAGAGCTGCTTACTGAAGACCATTGGACTGTAGTAAAGAACTGAAAAGATTACATATTGTGCAAATTGGCTCTATTAATTAGGATAGAGTAGTTTTAAGCAGTACTTAATTACATGTTTCAATACTCCCAATTGTTCTTTGCTGAATGCCTGTTGACAATATTGGCAGCAGGGAGGAAAGAACCATTTTCACTGACCAAATTGTAATAGGGAGGGGAGGTCATGTGCCTCTTTGAAATCTGCTACTGCATTAATTTGATGCACTGACCTTCAGTTTTCCATGTAATTAGGATGAGCTCATCCAGCCCCATGAGCTGGAAGAGGAGGCGTCTACAGTAGGCAGCACTGATGCTCTGTGGTTCTGACTTTTAATGATCCAGCATCTTTACAATAGGCATGTGATTTCTAGGAAAAGGGAAGAATGGAGTCAGCTGACTTTGAATCTAACGACTGACCCCATGAATTGAAATAAGGTTGACAGGAATAGGCAGAGAAGGCAAATCTCCTCATTAATTAGACCCCCGTTTTTCAAGTAGTGGTGACGGGGCACTGGCTTAGCACAATCTGAAAAAAGGCAAAGAACATAAATGAACCCTATGGAAGGACCTCTCCTTATAAACCAGCCGTTCCCTTTAATCTGGACTTGAAGTGGCTCATTGTGTATCTGTCTCTTCTTCAAAGTGCCTGCGTTTAAAGGAGCTATTGTGGCAAATATCTAAGCCCATGTTTAATCAACATGGCACATCAAGGCAGTTTTGCCTTGGAACAGTGAATAGAGCATGTTTTATGTAGAGAAGTACCCAATAAATATTTTAAATGAATTAAATTAGAGTAAAATTGTAGACTAAAATGCATATACTTAGTCGCCAAGATTGGTCTTACTTAACATTTACTAATGATTTGGAAGAGCAGAGACAGGGGGGAAAAAACCCTTTTGTTTTTATAAAGAAAAACAGACTCTTGCGAGCATAAAACAGGAAGCTGATCTCAAAAATTAGTTTCAAAGCAAGAGAGAAATAAGAGTAGACAAGTTGTGTGCTAGTCAAGTGAGGGAGAGAACCTAGAAGTCTCCCTGGTTAAATTCTCCACCATACCCCTACACTGAAAACCACTATCATACACTCTTCTCCACTGGCAATTTATTCCCTAAAAGCCAAAATTTCACAAAGTGCTCTGCATGATATAGAAAAGGTATTGGTAAAAATAAACTAATGCTTCATCTAGCATACTGTTATAATGCAAACCTGTCACAGTTGGAAAAGATCTTATAGATAAGAGAAGAGATTTGGGAGACTTCTCAATAGGGTTAGAATAATTTCGAACTGATTGTACAAGTCTCTCAGAGACCTTTCCTTAAAATGGGTCTTGGAAGACACTGCCTTTGTGTATGTAGGCAGTGATAGAAACCTTCCAGGGCTTACACAATCCTCCCAGCAATAAGTATCAACAGATATCTGGCGGGTTGAGTGAACGGGTAGGTGAGTGAGTAGAGAGGTAAGCAAGAGGAGGTTTATAAAATCCTAGAAGTGAGAAAGAGAGAACGTGTGAAAAAACAAAAGTAATTTAGGACGAATGAGAAGAAATAACATTTAACTTAGTTCATAATAAAGTTAGAGAACATGTTACCCAAGATAACTTGACCTGATAGGTAGATCGGTTGGTATACAAATAATAGATTCATTCATGAATATAGGTAAATTCATACGTAAAAGATTATGGAGTGTTAGTATAGGTGAAAAGTGCTTGTGTCGTATTCTAGGTTTTGAGATTAAACAAATCAGAGAAATGAAATCTTGGAAGATCACAGAACGTTTTTTATCACAAAACATATTTTGGAGCCTCTATTTTGGACAAAATTAAGCTGAAGCAAACATTACTCTGAATAACATGTACCTTAGTTGTTAAAGTTAAAAATTCATGATACTGTTGCTATTTTACATTCAGTTTTTGTCTAGTTTACCCAACAAAAGGTATTTAAATGCTTAACCAACACTGGTATACATTGCAGTTCAGGACAGAAAAAGCTCACAAAGGGTTGATGGTGAAACTGATTCATTATTTATACTTAGAGAGTAGCGTGTAGTATCAGAACACGTATGTATACTCATAAGTAAAAGTGGTTTGAAGATAAATCAGATCGACAGGAAAAATGAGAAGAGCAAGAAAATTCACATTAATGCAAGATGGCCCTGTGTGTCCTAGTGGCCAAAGCCAAAGCAGAAGACCTAGCTTTTCCGGTGATTCCGTCAGCACAATGTGCGCAGGAAATACAGGCAGCGGGAGTGATTCGCTATTCCTTGTCCTGAGACCTGAGAAAAATTCTCCTGGGGAGCTCCACGTGCCTTGTTATTTAGTGAACCTCATGTTCAGAAAACATCTTTATACAACTATATTGAAATCTAGAGAACCTGCTTCACTCAAATTTTATATACTTTATCTACTTGAAAGTAATGCAGACAGAGACAGTGAAGGAGCATGGGGTTGCATGCTTACACATTATATTTTTCCTCAGCAAACAGTTATGAAATAGCAGCAATCGGTTGGGCAGTGGAGAAGGCCAGAAAAGGATATAAACACTTAGTTAAACAACAACCATTATGGATTTCTTTGAAGAAAATAGCAGATAAAAAGAATGCTGTTGTCACCTCAGTCGACAGTAACTTCAAGTACAATAACATCAAAATTGAGGTCTTCTATTTATTTGTTGGCAGTAGCAGAATTGTAGAAAAAAACTTAAATATCCATCAATAAGAGCTACCTCATTTCAGTATAGCTGCGTGTCCTTTTAGGACCT
Source organism: Loris lydekkerianus (assembly GCA_963574355.1). Classification (NCBI taxonomy): domain Eukaryota; kingdom Metazoa; phylum Chordata; class Mammalia; order Primates; family Lorisidae; genus Loris; species Loris lydekkerianus. The sequence goes on from CAUYPK010076840.1 coordinate 25,822, forward strand.
GCTGAAACTGTGTATGAGAGTGAGTGTGTGTGTCTGCGTGTGACTCCACGTATTAGCATTAGTCGCAGATTGCTAACAGACATCCTAAATAGGTTTGACCTCATTTCTAGCCTGGCAGTTGAGTGCAGTCTCTGCTTTTACCTGGGTGAACCTCTTCCTTTTTCTTCCCAACCTGGCTATTTCTTCACTGTCTAAATCAAATTAAGCCTTATTTCAATCCAATTCCAAGTAATACAAGGAAGCTACATCTTGTTTCAGTTTAGCATTCATCTTTTCTGAAATACCTATGTCTGTAATCAATAGTCTGTTCCATTTCATTACAATTTATTTTGTTAATAGGCAGTATTTTTGGTTCTAATATCGTAAAACTGACTTTGGACTATTTCTGAGCTGTTGACTTCGTTGATGTTTATTTGTCTGTTTTGACACTAATACCATACTTCTAAATTACTGTCTTCATTATATCTGTAAATAAATGATAGGGGCTGGCCCCTCTTTTAAACAATCTTGAAATGGCTTTTTTCCCCAATATATTCTTACTCACTTAAAATTAATTTATAATAATTGATTTGTATTGTAAGAAAAACCTTGTTATCTCATCTGGTCCCCTATTCCTTTAAATAGTACAGTAAATATAATTTAACCTTTTCTTAACTTCAGCAGTATCAGAGTAAAAAATCTGTGATCATCTAATAAAATAATGTTTACATGATCTATTGAGATTCGTGGGGCTGTTTTCTCTTCTGCTGTGTAAGTCCCAGTTCTTCGTATAGTGTTTCTCTTTTATTGCTTTTTGTTAGTTTTCACTGTTAGATGCCATATATGTACCTATTTTATTTCAGACCTACCCTTACCCCCACCTAACTACCTGTTTCTGATTTGTTGTAGTCTGGAAAAACAGATGACCAGCTCATTAAAAATGTTTATAAAGACATGGCTAAATAAGCTTTGAGCCAGGGCCTCTCTTAGGAGGTTATGTATTTGTTTATTTTTAGGTTTTTAGGTTATGAACTGCTAAAACAGCTATTTTGGATATGTGGGGGCATCCTCCCTTCCTTTTGTTTTAAAGGGACATGATGGGGCTTTATTTTAGGTAAATGAGTACAGGGTTTCTAAACAGGTACTAAAATCAGGTTATTTTACATTTTGGGTATCTAATGGTTGCACATTTGATTTTGTTAAGTAAGGTTTAGTCTACTGAAAAAACAATCTTTCTCTCATTTGTAAGCTCTGTAGGAGAGTTCTTACTGAATCTTTAAAAAGTTTTTCTCTAAAGTTGATTTTTTTTCTTGCCTTTTTATTTTTTTATTTTTTTTTAATGTTGGTCAGCAACTTAGATGTTATTTCTTTCAGTGACTGCAGGTCACCCCAGAAGAAGATCTTGAACCAGAAACAGCTACTTCCCTACCCCCACCCGCCACTTGGGCAGGGAGGCCTGTCCAGCCAGGGGGCTGCTGCTTCTCACCGCTGAGCTCCGCCAAGACATCTTCATTTCTGTTGCCTGCATTAGAACCAAACTAGAGTCATCCTTTTACTCTTTACATAATCATAAAATAATGGCTTAAAAACTAAAAGTGTTTTGTATTTCAGGTTATGGATTTGTGGACTTTGACAGTCCTGCAGCGGCTCAGAAAGCCGTGTCTGCCCTGAAGGCCAGTGGGGTTCAAGCGCAAATGGCAAAGGTGAGTGGAGAGCGAGCCGGGCATTGTCCCCTGCTCCTCAGCATGGTCCCGCAGCCTGACCTGTCTGCTTGTGCAGTCACAGCCGCTCGCTGTCTTTCACCCCGCCAGCCGTGGCTTCTGTGTGTTCCTCCCATGTGTTCACAGCCTCAACGTAGTGACTGTGCAAAGATTATTCCTCAGAATTTACTGTGTAGACCAGAATTTGTTAATGTATAAAATTTACATGGTAAATAACACAACTCCCTAAGGAAATCAAGAAATAGCACCAGGTTTTCTCAGGTAATAGGATATTTGTGAGTCTTCAAAATCTCCTGTCTTTTAAACAATAATGTTACTATGTCAATGCCCAAGAATTTAACATAGTCCAAAGGTAATTGTATATGAAATGCCATAGTTTGAAAGAATATTTAGCTAGCATGTACATCAATTTATACAAATATACTAGTAGTTAAAAGAAGCTATAAGTGAGTTTTCTTCTGTGTAAGAGGCATTTTTAGACATTGGTTATTTCTGGGCTATGTATCTAGTCCTTAGCAGTTCTCTAATGACTCCAAAATTGTTTCTGATGGACTTTTAGCATTCTAAATAAGGAATATTAATTGAAAATTTTTTCCTGGTGGGGAAGATGCCTAAATATTAAGGGATTATAAAACAGAAACTGTTTGTTTCATGCTTAACATGTAGTTTAGTGTAGTACACATGGATACCGGTTCCTATACAATATAATATTTTCCTTGAAAACTTATGTCTCAGGAGTTTCTCTTTGAGGTTTTTACCTGGAATATGATAATTTATGAACATAAATGGAGTTGACTGTCCAGTCATTGTCTCTGTCTTTTCGAATTAGGTTCATCAACAAAGTTAGATAATTTTAGATGGCCTAGATACATTTTTGTAAGTAGTGATGCCTTAGAAAGACTTGATAGACTTGGAAAAGTTGGCCTTATGTGATCTAAACCACCACTTCTAGTGCAGTCTGATTTTAAAGCTGGAGAGACCTAAGACCACTGATGTACCTTCATCCCCACTTTCAAATAAGCCTGGTCTCAGAAGTAAGACTCAGAGAGAAGCATAACCCTTGAGATAGCATGTATCTCTCACGTGTTTATGTTCTATAACAGACATTCCACTATGCACTAAACACATGAGGAGTTATGGTTGACTGAACTGATATTTACATCCCAGTCTCTATTGCCCAAATGTAAGCCTGAGTTCTATCCTAATGCCTAGTAACTATAATGCAGTTATTAAGATATTCATGTACTTATGTTGGGGGGGGGGTTCCCATTAGTAGTCCTTCATTTACTATAGAAAACATTTGCAAGCCTGAAATTTGGCAGTTTGATATTTTGAATGTTCTTTTCAAAAGAGCAATACTTTTATATTACCTAGCTTCATAAAGCAGGGCCAAGTTATTTTGTACTGCTTCTGAATAACAGCACATGATCATTCCCTGCAGAGCACTGACAAGCACAAAAGGAAGGAAGGTTTCTGAAGCTAAAGGATTCTGGTGGAGATAAGTTACTTGCTAGGACCTTAAGGCTGTTGAGTAACATGTGCAGCTACCAGGATGGAGATTTACTTTCTATGGGAGAATCAACCTAAAGATTTCAAGAATTAATAAAAGGGACCACCCTTCTAAAGTAGTCCTTGTCATTTAATATTTGTAAAGCTTTACAGTGAGTTGGATTTACTTTGTATTTTCTTAAACTCTAAACAGGAAGTTAAAATAAATAGAATCTGTAAATATTCAGCACAGTGATCTTCCAATCACTTGTCCCTCATATAGAGCAATTCCCTGTGACTTTGTTGAAAGAAAGTGATTATGAGGTTTTAAATGTATTTATGGTGAATATGTGACATATCTACATTGCATAATGATTTGCAGAATGTTTAACTGTCTCTGTAAACAATGGATTACCAGACATTTTATAAGCAGGACACTCAGAAACAACTCTTTTCTTTCCTCCCCTCTGTCCGTTCTAACTCAGGCCCTGAAGTTCCTGCTTTTGGAGAAAATCCAGGGTGGGTCTCCTGACTTCCCCCTACTGTCCTTATTTCAAAAAGTCCCTTCAGTTGTTGCTTTCCTTTGCGGTCTTTTGAGGTTTTTTTGATGGAATGCCTCTTTTTCATAGCCAAACTCCATGGAACACACATGTATGTTTCAATACATTTTCAGCCACTTCTGTCTATATTTACACTGTCCAACCTCAATACAGTGTTTTAAACAAGATGTTATATGGGGAAAGTCCCCAGATACACTCCATATACAGTTTGTGCAAGGTCAGATCTTGTGTAGAAGTTTTTGAAAACTACTGAGAGTCAACAGAAAGGATTGTGTATCCTGGAAGGTGCTGCTGCTGAGAGAGACATCACAGTCTGCAAAGCAGTTGTTGGCTGACAACCATATTGATTGTCTGTTGATCAGGAAGCAGTGTTTTAAAGGTTTCCATCCCAACAGAACCATGCATACAGACAGATGTTAACTAATGTGCTGAGTTCTATTTTAGGGACTTGTAGGAAAATAAAAAATAGTTAACATTTTAGGAATTGGTTGGGGGTTGTGTCTGATGTGTGATATGTTCTGATTTTTTTTGGTTCAAAATAATGTGAAGTAGACTCCTAGTTAACATTTGAATGCTGAATATCTGCTTCTCATGAGCAGAACATGATGTGAAGTGTGTGATACCTGCAGTTAAGTGTCCAATCCTGTTTGACAAAAATTTTGAGTAATGAATCTTCAATTGAGGCTTGTCTCTTCCCCTATCAGGTCTACCCCACATAGTAAGCTTATGGCAGGATGGGAACATGGTTAGTTTCTTTTCTATTTGGGAAATAGAAATAGCGTGTGTTTTTCCTACTCTTCAATCAGCTCACTCGCTGTGGTTTCTGACCCCTCCAGGCATGGTGCAGTAGTGAAGGATGCCCTGACCATGATGTAATCTGATGTTGATTTCTCTGGCTAGGCAGCAGTCTGCATGCTTTTTCTCATGGAATACTTTTGTTTTCTGAGATTTCTATCCAAACCCGTCCTCCAGCCCCCCAAATTAATCTTTTACCTATAGCTCTAAGAAGCTAAAGAATACATGTTCTTGGGCTGACAACATCAGCTCCCCGTAATCTAATTAATGGTCTATCTTCAGCCCCTTTCTGCTGGGACCTCTTGCCCCTGGAAGCAACCTTCTTAGGAGAATCTAAACACAGCCCTGGGCCAACTCTACTTGTGTGGCCCACACTTGATCTATGTTTGCCAACTATCAGTAGGAGAGTAGTTACTTCCAGCCACACTTTGTAGGTCCTTCCTCCAGCCTTTTTCCTTGTAGATCCCTCTGGTTTTAAGTCTAACATCAATCCATTGTGTCTGCCAAGCTCCATAGGACCCGGATTAAGCTCCCTGAATGGAAGCCTGCCCTGCTTTACTAACAGGGTAGGAAAGCAGTCCACCTGGTGAGACGCAGAGCCCATCCACACGTCTCTCCATGTAAATTTCATTCTCAGTCTCTCCGGTTTCTTACAGACAGGAGGTGGGAGGTCAGCTAAGCATCCCAAACCCATTCTCAGCCAGCACCTTCCAGCCTCTAGGTTAGTTGGGCTAGTTTCTCAGTCTGGAATGTGGAGGCTCCAGACAGCCATTATTTTGTAGTCTCAGCTAAAATAGAATTAGAGATCTGTTTTATCAGTCTGCTAAAAAACGTAGAGGCCTTATTTAGAGTAACACTTGAGTTCTTCTCTAGGAATCATTTCCCACACCTGTGATATTAAGCAGCATAGTACATTAAATATCCACTGTTTTGAAAAAGTCTTTACATTTAGTCAAAACTGGACTGGGTGTAGATTGACCTTATATGTTGTATCAACGGTGCACTTCAAATGCCAGCTTTCCCCAGGGTTGGTAATGAGCACTGTTCAAAGACTTCCTTGGGAGGCTTGATACTGCAAATTGGCTAGAAAAAATAATATCTTCCGCTGTCATCTGTGGGGAGGGCCACTATGTGGGTTCAGAGGTGCTGGCCATGTGCCATCATTCCACATATTATGAATTTCTTAATATCCCTGTAGAATGACTCAAGTTTCTTGGACCTAATTTCTTTTTATTATATTAGTTGCAAAAGGTATTTTATTAATAAATGCCAGCTGAAACTGTTGTTCTCTACCACAGAACCATGGGTTTGCACATCGGCAATTGACTTAGCCCCTGTGGGCTATCTGGATAAAGAAGCACCTGCCATACATCCTTAGGGGAGGTGATTTTTAAAGGGAGTTTGAGTTTAGCCTCTGTGGTTGGATGCTAGGGAGGTGGGGCGAGGGGCCAACTGCTATCCATTTTACTTTAGTGAATTAATCTGGATACAATAATGTGTCAAAAATTCACACTGCTACCCAAGAAGGCTTGCTTCCTAATGTAATAGAAAAAAATGCGGGCATTCAGTTATGGGAGAGTAGTGCAGAAATAGGATATTGTTTGACACACTGGCCACCCGAGTTGAAAAAGAGCCCCACAAATATTCATAACTAAATTGCAGAGCTGTAAATTGAGAGCATTCAAGACCAGTGATTGTTTCTTATTCATGTTTAATTTTCAGTGCCTCACTTGGTACTTGCCATATGGTATTAACTGTTGGTTTTGTTGATGATCAAAGAAATTAATTAAGCAAGAGAAAAACTTTCTTTTGAGCTTGGGCAGATACTGAGAATTAAGAAAGGGACATTTTTAAATTGTATCCATCAAGTACCCTAATGAAATTTATCAAATAGGAATGACCTCAGGCCTTTTGGGAAAACCCTGTCTATGTTAAATTTGGCAAATGTTTCAAATGTTTGCGTTTTTCAAACAAAAGACTCAAATTTTTGTAGAAGAGAAATTCTGATAAAGAGCTGAAAGGATATAAAGCTTCAGTCAATGTTGGTAATAGCTGTTTAACAGAGAAATTTGTGTGGGCCTTTTGGTACTTTCTAAGGCCTGATGGGGGTCAGCAGATCATCATATGTTGTTTGGCCGGGGGTAAGCTTGCACATTTTTTTTTTTTTTTTTTCAAGAAATAAGCAGTCAGACGAACAGGCATTTAATCCCCCTCTCCTCCCAGAGGTCCTGGATGCTCTGAGCAGTTTGCAGTCACATGCCCATGAGTGGCTATCTGCTGGTTGGTGAACCTATTCAGTACAAGAGAACACAGATGTCTGCTATTCCTGCCAAGTCCCCTTCTTGCATTTTAGGAACCATTCCACATGTACAGGGAGGTTTTTGTTAATTTCTTTCAGATGCTGACTGAGTGCTTCACACCATCCAGGACCTCCAAGCCCCACTTTTCTACTCAAGTGAACATTAGTAACCATTCATGCCGCTCACAGCCAATGTGGTATCTGGTTTTCTACTTGTTAGAGAAGCCCTTGAACCCCTTCCATGCCTGGTGGTCTCCATGAACATAAAGAGGCCCGTTGGCCCATTTTTATGTTTGGTCACCTATAATTGACAGAATAATTGTTTTTCTGTATACAGCATTATATGTAATAAAATAGAGTTATGATTGTCACTGATTTTAAAGAGACAAAATTATCTTCATTCAAAAACCATGACCAATTACTGCAAGCTTATGTGTCTGTCATGATGAATGTATGGTAATGAGAACGTGTGAATACTTTGAGGATTAGATATTTTGTGGCCTGTGCTGCCTGCTTAGAGTTTCTTCCCATTCTTTTGTGTGTGGTTTTTTTTTTTATATTTTTATTTTAATATTACTGCAATGTTGTAGATAAATAACATTAGCTCTAAAGTTTATCTCAAGTGAAATTAAGTTTCTAACTGACAGGGTTGTTTATTTTGAAAACATATTAATGTCATAGGAAATATTTACCCATAGTTAGTCTATTCTGTATCACTATGTCAAGTAATGGGTTAAGAGCCCAATTTCTTCCTATATTCTAGTTCTTAATCTCTTTTTCTATTATTTCTTTACTGACAAACTTTTAAGTTGAATCAAGACTTTACAGCAGGACCAGACACAGTGATTCGTGCCTGTAATTCCACCACTTTGGGAAGGTGAGGTATGATGATCACTGAAGGCCGGGGCTTTGAGACCAGCCTGGGCAACATAGCGTGACCCTGTCCCTACAAAAAATTTAAAACTTAGCCGGGCATGAAGATGCCTGCCTATAGTCCCAGCTACTTGGGAAGTGGGGAAAATCACGTAAGCCCAGGAGTTCAAGGTTGCAGTGAGCTATGGTCAGGCTATTATATCCAGCCTGGGTGAGAGTGAGACTGTCTCAAAAAGAAAAAAGAAAGACCTTAAAAGTATGTGTGATATTTTTATTAATATTTCAATAACAGAAGCAATTAAAAATAGATTTAGAAGTACTTACCACTACATTGTCAACCTACTTCTAAAAATTCTCCATATATAGTAAATTCTCCTCTGAGCATTCTTAAATATTAGTCATGTAGATTTTCGCAATTGTAATTTTAAAAGAAAATCTGTAATATTTTGGTATATTTTTTTATTTAACATTTCTTTATGCCATGTCTTTGTCCAAGGAGTGTTTTAATGCCCTTTATTTAGGAGGCAGGTGTGTCATATCACTCCCCTGCTTCCGTGCCTTGAAAACCTCCCTGTTTTTCAAACTGCTGTTTCTCCTTACTCATATAGCTCCCTTACCTACTAAAGTATAGTCATTTGTCATTTAATGTCTGGGATGAATTCTGGGATACATCCCTTTAGGTCAGTGGTTCTCAGCCTTCCTCAGGCCGCAGTGTATTTTCATTGTTAAAAAGGGGTCGCGACCCACAGGTTGAGAACTGCTGTGTTAGGTGATGATGTTGTGTGAACGTCACAGCGTGGCACTTACACAAACCCAGGTGGTATAGCCTACTACACACCTGGGCTGTATGGTCTAGCATGTTGCTCCTAGGCTACAAACCAGTATAGCATGTTACCGTGCTGAATACTGCAGGCGATTGTAAAACAATGGTATTTGTGTATCTAAACACAAGAAAAGTCCGTTAAAAATAAACTATGAAAGATTAACAAGTCATTTACTGTGAATCAGTGAGTGAGTGGTGGGTGAGTGTGAAGGCCTCGAGTTCCACAATATGTACATGGCTGTAGAGTTTATAAACACCGTACATTTTGGCTACACTAAACTTGCAAAAATTGGTTTTCTACAATAATAAATTGACTTAGCTTGCTGTAACATTTTTGCTTTATGTTTTTAGTTTTTTTAAAGTTTTTACTCTTTTGTAATAACATTTGATTATTTTATTTATTTACTTTTAAGTGTTTTTGTTAAAAACTAAGACACAAACATACACATTAATCTAGGGCTATATGGGGTCAGAATCTTCAAGACGTCACCAGGCAATAGTAAATTTTTGACCAAAACGCATTAATGTAGCACATGATGGAGAATGTAAAATCACAAGATAAGCATTGCTTATCTTGCTGGAGCATCGGTGTTCCTTGATAAAATTAGGTCAGAAATACTGTTTCTCTATTAAAACAAACTCAGATAGTTATGAAGTGGATTGCAAAATCTCTTTATTTTTTTCTAACTATAAAGCACTATGGGTTGGCACCCATAGCACAGTGGTTTCGGTGCCAGCCACATACACCAAGCCTGGTGAGTTCGAACCCAGCCCGGGGCCAGCTAAACAGCAATGACTACTGCAACAAAAAAATTAGCCTGGGTGCTGTGGCAGGCACCTATAGTCCCAGCTACTTGGGAGGCTGAGGCAAGAGAATTGCTTAAGCCCAAGAGCTGAAGGTTGCTGTGAGCTGTGACGCCACAGCACTCTACTGAAGGCAACATAGTGAGACCCTGTCTCAAAAAAAATAATAATAAAACAAAGATAAAGCACTGGACTTCAAGGAAATTTTACATTTTTGACAAGGCTGCTTTGCCTACAGACTCTTCTGGAAGTGTAGTCATTCTCCTTGCTGTTAGCACTGCTTAACAAAGATGTTTAAGCATCAGTGACTGACAGAGTCAAACCTCTTACCTATTCAGTCTGATTTTAGCTTCTTGATCTGTGCTTGTTCTAGTCCCTACTCGGTGTCGTGTCCTCTGAACAAAAGTGTTCCCCTAGTCTCCCTAACACAAGCTCCCGGTCTGTCCTCTTGTGATTTGTACACATCTCTGTTACAGCATTCATTTCGTGTTTCTGTGGCACCTATTTATTATAAGCTACCAGGAGGCAGGACTGGAGCCAGAGTTATTTTATTGAAAGTCCTGCATGTGGCGATGCACTGGACATGTCTTTTAGAGGCCCAACTTTAGGAAGAATGGACTCTATGTTGGCTGCTTCAGGCCTGACTTCCATGGTAACGAATACGGTCTTGCACTTGAGGAAAGCTTCAGAGACATGGGAGGTTAGGACCCAGGTGAGATGGCTTCTCAAGCAGCTGTGTGATTAATTGGTTGTAGGTGGTGAGGGTGTCAAGTGACATGGAAATCAGGGGATAAAACTTTACGTTTTACTCCACCTTCAAACAGAAGAGTTTGAAAGCTTTAATATCAAAGACTATTTTCATTGCTTTTCCCCCTATTTCGGAACATTGTATCTATTATTGTCCTACGTTCATTAAGCAAATCACTTTCCAGTTTTAAACATTAAAAATATTCTTTGTGTAATTGTCAATAGGTTTTGCTCAGAATAAGTTAATCAGTGGTAGCACACTGAATTAACCTAGTATTAGCTAAGTGAGTTGCTATTTTGTTTAGCCCATAAAGCAGTGATTCTCAACCTTCCTAATGCCACAATTGTATTTTCATACATTGAAGGGGGTTGCAGGGCAGCTCCTGTGGCTTAGTGAGTAGGGCACCAGCCACATATACTGGGGGTGGCAGGTTCAAACCCAGCCCCGGCCAAACTGCAACAACAACAAAAAATAGGGGTGGGGCGGTAACAACCCACAGGTTGAGAATCGCTGCTATAAAAGGTTAATAAGGGTAAGTGTTCAGCTTGCTGTTGATCATTTGAAAATTTTTAACTTTTTTTGGCCCCACCCACACGACACACCCTGAGAGTCTAGGCATCCAAGCTGAGAGCCACTGCTCTATTCCTGTGGGACTGGCCTGGCTACCTGCTTCCTTGGTGTCAAGACCAACGGATAGTACTTTTTGTCCGTAAAGTACTGACCAGGGACAGTACTTTTTGTTCGTAGTTTTCTTGGTGTTTGATAACTTTAATTCTTGGGAATGCCATCCCTAGGAATACCTTGTATTCTTAGTCTCCCTACAAGTGCCATGCTACCCATTCAATCCTAGGAAGGCCATTTCCTAGAATGCCATATTGGTATTTGAAATCTTACCAGATACATATAGCAAGAAAGGTCAGTGCTCACTTTTTCTTGCAGATCACATAAAAGAAAACGTTTATTTTCAGGCCTAAGTTATGCTAGAATACATTCGTCAGTAGAGACTGTGTGCACATTCAAACATGCATAATGTTTTACATATATTTTTAAAAGTACTATGCATTTCAGAAATCCACAAAGTTATGAGTGTGCTATTCTGTTTCCTAAACCTAAAACATCAATTAATGACTTTATTAATAGTGCCTAGTAGAGAAAAATCATAAGTTCTCATGTCCTTCAGTATGTAAATATACAGTTGGTTAATAGGATCAAAGGAAAGGCTGGTTTTAAATCCATAAGGCTGTGCTAATTTCACAAATTGCACAGCTAATTTTGACTTAGAAAATATTCCAGTTGTCATGTAAGTTTTTTTTCCCTGATGGTTTGAAAACCACACTCTTCTTAAATATACATACATAATGATTACTGCTTCTCAGAAAATTCGATCCTATATCTTTGGTTTACTTCAGCAAAGAAAGGGTGGGTGAGAAATGATCTCAGAACGTTGCTTCTCAAACATTCAATTGCACGTGAATCACCTGGGGGTCTTGTAGAAACATTGCTTTAGATTCCGTAGGTCTGAGGTAGGCCCAAAAATCTGCGTTTCTAATCTCCCATGTGATTCCTTACTGCTGGCCCCTGGATCACTCGTAGCAAGGATTATGCAAACCTACCCACCCCACACCCCACTCCTTTGTTCAGCTTTTCCAAGATTCCAAAATTGCTCTCCTTAGATTGACCATTTTATATGGCTTTGAGATTTTTTGTTCGGGTTAATTTAGAAGCTCTCTTTTTCCCATTGGTGATAATGACCCAAAAAAGTAGATGAATTTTGCTGTACAGCAGAGCAAAGGCATTTGGGCAAAGCTCTCACTGGACTTTCAATGACTTGGTCCAGAATTCTTATTTATATACCTCTAAATTGAATTATTAGCAGTAATAGTTTCCTGTGCAATATTGTGCCTGCAGTGGACTCCTAAAAATAGCAGTGGAGGAGAGATTGGTTATTTTTGGAGGCACTGTGAACAGCTGAGGGTTGCAGTTCCATGAGGGCGTCCTCTCCAATTTGGTAGTACCTGCCAGTGGTGCCATTTCCAAACCTGCTAAGGTTGGCTTCGTGGGGTCGTGTCTGACCTGCACAGATTGTCCAATCCTCAAGATACTCTTTTCAAGTGTCCAAGGTGACCTGGGTTTTCTGTAGCACCCATGATCTCACTAGGCAGTACTTTAAAAGGACTTGAGCAAAGAAAGTAGCTAAATAAAAATAGGTGTGTTAACATAAATATCTCACTTTCTGTTGAAAATTAACAGACAGTACTCTCTTCTCTTTTAGCAACAGGAACAAGATCCCACCAACCTGTATATTTCTAATTTGCCACTGTCCATGGATGAGCAGGAACTTGAAAATATGCTCAAACCATATGGACAAGTTATTTCTACAAGGATACTACGTGATTCCAATGGCACAAGTCGTGGTGTCGGCTTTGCTAGGTAAGCACCCTGCCCTATCTTTATTATGTCAACAATATCTCTGCTTAGTTATCTTGGAAAATTAAAAATAACCAAAAAGAGAGGATTTAGGCCAGAGTTATAGGAGCCAGTGGCACCTGGAACTTAAATTACCTATAAATACTGGTCTGCATTTCCCCTGATCTTTTACAAGTTCATTACAATCCTTGAACCTGAACTTATTGTATTTGGTGGCTCATGGCAAGGAGCTGCCAGATGAGCAGAAGTTCTAAAAGTGTTTGTCCTTAATATTTTGATTAAAAAATAACATTTCATCTCCTAAACTCCATGGATAAATCAATATGATTTTTTTTTTTATCATTAGACAGACATTTGATTCATTTTCAACGAAATAAATCAGGTTTTTAAATGAAATATTTAAACATTCAGAAAAGGTAAGGATATGACACCTAACACCACACAAATTTAACCAAGATTAACATTTTATAATTTTTGCTTGAGTTTGTTTATGAAGTAAAATCTTTTTGCTATATTATAATGGTTAATTTTCTAAAGGAGAAATATTAAACAGAGCTTTTTTTAAGCAAAATTCCAATCCAAAAGCCTCGTTTACAAAGATAATTTTTATGTGATGCATTATTTAGAAACTTATTAATACTGTGTAGTAACATAATGTGTACATATTTTAAAGTATTGACTGTGACTTTGGAGGAAAAATTGCTGACATTTTTCTGTGATATACAAATGACAATCACCCCAAAGCATAGACTTGTATCAGGAGAGGATTATTATATGTTATTTTACATATGAGAAAACGGAGGCACAAAAGGGACTTTTGTCACCTCGCTGCCAGATAGTGAAGCAAGGGCTGGCTTAGTGTCATCTTGTCGCCTCCGCTGTGTTCTGAAAACAGATCACGGAGGATCATTCCTGTATCCAAAGATGGAGTTCAGTTAAATCCTTTTTTCTTTATAAACTATCACTATCCACTAAAACTGAGGTGCAACTGTCTGGGTAGTTGAGGAAGGTAGCACATACCGAGTAAATTATTCAACGTTTCTTCCATTAAAGAAAAATAAGTCCAAGTAGTTTAAGTTTCCAGGAATGTTTCTCAAATGTTCATGCCACCTGTAAATAGATACGTTATAAAGTTAAGCTCCAGCTTTTCATTACTCCTTCAAGCCAAAATGACAAAGATAATTGACTCCACTAATTTAATTTTAAACTTGAAAAGAATGCAAAAATCATACAAGGCACGCCCTCTGACACTAGTTGTTATCATGACTTTTTAGTCCATCATTTGTGAATTTGTGAAAGACCATCTTGAAAATGACCAATATTCCAGCAAGTAGCAGATAGACTAGTACTGTAAAGCATTGTGTTCATTTTTATTTTAGTACTATGATTAACAAAGCTATTGTGTATTGATTTTTAATTTTCCAACAATTTGAATAAAATTATACTTTGATCTACTTGGTATTAAACACTCTAGATATAATGAATCCTTTTTTTATGATTCTTACTATTCTCTACTCTTCAGTTATTTTACTATAGAAATACAAAAGCAATAGTTAGATGAAGTATAAATCTTCTTTTTCTTTATCATATTCACATAAAGTTTTGTTTATACCCCAAAAGACGTGTAAGAATGTTTCCACATGCACAGAACAAAATGAAAGCTAAGAAACCTCTAAATATTTATGTGTTCTACTTTTATGTATAAATAGGATGGAATCAACAGAAAAATGCGAAGCAGTTATTGGTCATTTTAATGGAAAATTCATTAAGACACCACCAGGAGTTTCTGGTACGTTTGTCTACAGTTTTAACAATCTTTTATGTAATGTGGGTATAACTTTTAGCACTTGGTGGTTCTTTCATGAAGAACAGAAAACCTTCGTTATGTGCTTTCAAATTTATTTCTTGGAGTCTACAAGTAGGACTCAAAAATTCATCTCTTCCTGGTGGTTTGATGCTTAAATTTTTTTTTTTTTTTTTAAGCAGTTTTTGGCAGGGCTGGGTTTGAACCTGCTGCCTCTGGTATATGAGGCCAACGCCCTACTCCTTCAGCCACAGGCGCTGCCTTTGATGCTTAAATATTAATGTAAGCAGACCCAATGATAAGGAATGGTCTGATATATGAATTATCACACAGTCCGCTTCACCTTCTTCTAATCTACCTCGTCTCCATCCTGAATAAACCTGCCGTCGTGCAGTCATACCCCTGTGGAATGTGGGGCCTTTCCTTCCCAGTGTGGCCTGGATATCCATTCCACTTAGCCAGGTCTCCCCATCACTGTACCTTGTGTTGTCATTATCCAGAAGACCACACTTCCCATCCTGGGGCCACACGCACCTCACTCCCAGAGACCTGATCTGAATGAAATACAGAGGGAGCTTTTCCTTTGCTCATTGCTCTTCCTTACTTGTCTCTTGTCCCTACCAAGGTCTCCGTTTTTGAGCGCTAAAACCATTCTTACAGTGGCATCCTGTGTTTTCCTATACCTTGTCCCTTGGCTACCCCTGCCTGGCAGGACACTGAACCTGGATTAATTCTGCAGCACTCCACCTTCACCACACCTGTTACCTCCAGGCAGCGAGAGGTTGACACCACCACAGATTAGATGTCTACAGCTTAACCTCAGCACTGCTAGGTCACTCCACCTCCTCACCCTTCCCTGGCAGCAGTGCTCAGTTGTCACTAGACTGCTCAGTCCCCTACCTAACCACCCTGCCTAACTCCAAGACTGAGGTGACTGTCTTCTCCCCACGTCTCTTCACACCATCTTCCCTCTCAGCCCAGCTGTCTCTGTGTCCAAATCCCCACTGCTTGTGAGAATACCAGTCCTAGTGGGTTGGGGCCCACCGTGATGACTTCACTTCAACTGTGCAGATCCTGTCTCTAAAGTTGCATTCGGAGCCACGGTTAGGACTCTGTACAGCTTTTTTTGCAGGGGCAGGTACAGACACAGTTGGGCCTGTAACACTCCCCTTGAGATGATCTGCAGACTCCCCACTTCTTTGAATCCTGCATCTGCTGTGTGTATTTGGTACTCTGGTCCCTGACTCATCCTCGATGTGCCCCCGACTTCTGTTAAGACTGTCGCCGTTTTCTCTCCGTCCTGTGCCAATTCCTTTTCCTTTTGCACTTGTTTTTCCTCTTTGCTCTGAACTGTTGATGTTCCCCTGAATTCCATTTTTGACTCATGATTCTGATAGATTTCTTCCACTCTCAAGGTTTCAACTGCTGCCTGTATTCAGGTGACTCTCAGACATTCGTCTCTCATCATGGGTTTTCCCCTAGTCTCTGGCTGCCTGGCCTCAGTCACCTACAGTCCTGCTCTCCAGAACTAGACTGCCCCCTGGGTCCCTTCCCACCACATCCCACTCCTCCGCTTGTGTTGCCGTCTTGCTTAGAGAAGCCGGTATCCATCACCCCCGCTCCCACTGTCCTTCATCTCTCACACACAAATAATTCAAATCCTTTCACTTTCCCTCCCGATTATTTCTGTAATCCACCCTTCCCCTCTGTTCCTCTTACCATGGCCTAATTTAATCCCTGTCATCTCTCATCTAGGTCATTATAACAGCCACCTAAAAATTGCCCTATCTAGCGTCACCTCTCTTAAGACATTTTCCCTGACTGTAGGCAGAGAGATTTGGGTAAAATGTATACCTCTGTGTCACTTTACTGTTAAAAATCTGCCTCTCAGAAAGAAAGGTGCCTGGAGCACTTGCAGCCGTCTGCAGTCCCGTCTCCCTCCACTCCCAGCCTTCCTACTAGCCTCTCTGAATCACTAAGGGTAGTCCCAACACCTCACTTGATTGCCTTTCGCTTTCTCTCTTGGGCTTTCCAGTGGCTCAGATCCTTTCGGTTCTCTTTGACCTGGCTTTCCCTTCCTCACCCTCCAAGCCACTGTTCCAGTCTGGCCTTCTCCTTGCAGGGCCCTCCTCTGACCCAGTGTTTGCAAAGCACCCTCAGGACACCCGCCTGTAATATGGCATTTAACATGTTTACCTGCGCCAGTCCCACTAAACAAAAAGCTCCTTGAAGGCAAAATCTGTTTTCTCATCTTTTTATTTTCATGCCCAGCACAATACTTGAACCATACCAAGCAACAACAAACATTTGTTGGCTTTGAATACATTTACCACAGGGTAACACAAGGCAATACTAGCTCCTTATAAGCTAGCATTCTTCAAATTTGCAGCCAGCAACTGGTATGTTTCCTGCCAGTAGGTAGTTTCAAAATTTAGAAATCCTATCATCTTGCTTTAGGGGGAGGGTCCTGGAACTATTTAAATGGGGGAAATGAGGAAAAAGCCACATACACCCTCCTCCATCTTTTCTCCCCTGTAATTTTAGTCTACTTATGTTTAGCTGGCACAATACGTCTGCATTTCTGTTCCCCAGTCTGAATCCAGATCAGTGAGTCTCATGTGTCCTGAGGTCTAGTCAGCTAATAGCCCCACATTCCTGCTCCTACCCAAACATGCCCTAGGGTTAAAGTGGGGATCTCAGTGTTGGGTGCAGGTCAGGGGAGGGAGCTTTTAACTGTGCTACCCTGGCCACCTGCTGGTCAGGATCTCTTAAGTGGATTAGCCATTTCAGCAAATCTGTCCAAAATAATGCCAGAGGAGGAGGTACTTGTTTTCAACTCTGAATGAGGAAGGAGTTTCTGAAGAGAGCAGTTTGCAGTAGAACCCAGAACAGTAAGAACAGAGTGCCTGTCTAACAAAAAACACAGGTTTTTCCCACCCTGTAGTGTAACCAGGTACCTCACCCCTTTTTCTATAACACTGAAATAAATTGGTTCAATGAATTGAAATGTACTAAGTGATATAAAAGATAGGTCAGGTCAGCCGTCTAGAAAGTGAGAGGCACATAGAATATTTATCCTAATTCTTCACACAAGGGATGGTGAGAAAGCATTGAGGTATGTTAAAGTTAGATTAATTCCAGCCAGAAGTCATTGAAGTGAGCTATGCATAAGAATTCCAAGGTTCCATCTTCAACTGGATATCTGATGATTACCATTAGAGATTTACTTTAATTTTCTGTATCCACTTGAGTTTCATTGCATAGAGGAACTAATTTGTAAGTGTGTGCAATACCACAGGCTGTACTTGATCTTGTAATACTAAAGGCTAAGAGCACACTGCTTCTATAGCTGTATCTGAACTTGAACTGCCTGTAGGTACAAGTTTAGAGCATAAAATATGAGACCTGAGAGTACACTTTTCCAAGAAACTAAAACCATATTGAAAGAGCTTCCTTTTTGTTTTTTAAGTTAGTTGTATTTTCCCATTAACAACACTGGAGTTGAAAGAAAAGAAAGGAAAAAAAAATGTTTTTAATGTCTACCTAAGCAAAGGCAAAAAAAAATCTTATACAACAAGACTTATATAAGCCCAGCCGTGTCAGACCTCCCAAGTGTAGCACCTGTGCTGAGCTGTTGTTTTTCTTGCCTCCCCGTGTCGTCCTTTGCCTAGGCAGGACCCCCAAGCATTAGGCTCTTTGAAGGGCTGCTTGCCCACCTACTTGTGACCTCTTTACTCTCTCACCTCATTCTTGCACACAACAAGAAAAGTTCAAGAAGGAAAAAGAACAGGGCATTTGTTTAGGTGTTTTATCAGTCTGAGATAAGATCTTCCAGTTCCCTGAACTAGATCTCAAGATACCATAGATAAGGATTGGACAGTTTCCTTTTTTCCAAAGGACTTCATGATTGTGTCATTTGACTGTTCTCTTTGAAGTGGGTTTGCAGGACAGCACCTGTGGCTCAAGGAATAGGGCACCAGCCCGTATACTGGGGGTGGCGTATACTGGGGGTGGCGGGTTCGAGCCGGGCCCTGGCCAAAACTGCAAAAAAAAAAAAAAAATGAAGTGGGTTTGCAGACTATTGTGCACACCTATTCAAAGAAAATAAAAGACGTTGATTTTCAAACCACAGGTAAATGATTGAAGGATCCTCTGCATCTTAGCAGTTAGTAGAGAATAGTTGCTTCCAAGTTATGCCAAGTGACAAATGAGGCACTAGAAACAGACACATTCCTTCTGCATCAAAAGCATCATTGCGGACAGCACCTGTGGCTCAATGAGTAGGGCGCCGGTCCCATATGCTGGAGGTGGCAGGTTCAAACCTGGCTCTGGCCAAAAACTGGAAAAAAAAAAAAAAAAAAAAGCATCATCGCAAGTGATAAAAATTTTGCAATCATGCTGTTCTCTTTGTTCTGAATTAGTAGTTAATTTTGCACTATTTTTGAATGTTTAATGATTTGGGGGAGTATCAGTCTTTGTTTCCTACTAGATTGCAGGTTACCTGGAGACAGGAACTGTGTTTTATTTTTAATTTTGTTCTAGGCTCGGAAAGCTTCCGTATCACCTATGCCACCAGAAGTTACCTATGAAAATTTTTCTGTGTAGAGCTTATCCCAATAACCATGGCTGTGCTGGGGGCCTTATTGGAGACCTTTTTACATAAGTGAAGTTGGGACTGCCTGTAGACCTGAGTTGAAAATATATAATGCCAGACTTATAAGCACACTCTTGTAGTGAATTTATTCCCTATAACAAGTCCCCAGTAGACTTGAAAACCCACAAAGAATCTGAAAGGCTTTTTCACTTCTCTGGACTTGTTTCTTTTCCTGTATACAGGAATCACCTTGGAGTACCAGTCTGCTTATTGGGTACTGCTCTCTCCTTTCAGAGTCCAGCTACTCCACAATATGAATTTCTCCTTAAAGTGTATGTGGTTATTATCGGAAGAACCAGATGAAAAACAAAAATATTGTCAGGCAAGGGTCCAGTGAATGAGCCTCCACTTTAGTGTTTAAATAATATAGGCTCATTGCTAGGCAGACATAACATTCGTAAATACAGCCCAGAGATGGTTTACTTAATGGTGTAAGTTGTTTAGTTGGCATAGGCAGAGTTACTCAGGGTGGTTCCTGTCACAGTACTTGGATTCTTGCATGGCTGGCAGTTTGCCTGTGACATCAGATCCAAGTACAGAGAAGAAATCCACATAAGACCCAATCCCCTAAGGACACTTTCTGAAAATGAGCAAACTGAACAGTGAACTCATCTTTACTGTGGCACTCTTAAGGAAGTCGCTAGATGGCCAGGCGGAAGGAGGTCAGCTATGCATGTGACCTATCTCCTACACCACCCGCCCCTCTGCCAACATGCTCTTCATATCCAGGTGACAGGGCTTGTTTCCCCCATGCCAGCCATGCCCCACCCCGGGCTGGAGCGTCCTCCTTAATGTAATACGTGTTTGTGGTTCTGTAAAAATACAGTGTACCACATTGCAATTTGTAGTGTAATCTGCTTTCTGAAACACTTTTTAAAAATCTGTGTTTTCATGTTTGATGTTGGCGTGTTTTAAAAGAGGTTTAATGGTTTCGTTCGCTGTCTTTTTTTTTTTTTTTTTTTTTTTTGAGACAGAGTCTCTCTATGTCTCCCTCTGTAGGGTGCTGTAGCATCACAGCTCAAAGCACCCTACAAATATTGGGCTCAATTAATTCTCGTGCCTCATCCTACCAATTAGCCGGGACTACAGGCGCCCCCCACAACTCCGGGCTTTTTTTTTTTTTTTTTGGTTGTAATTGTTTCGAGGCCCAGGCTGGGTTCAAACCCATCAGCTTTGGTACATGTGGCTGGTGCCCTAGCCGCTGAGCTACAGGCGCCAAGTCGAGGCTTAATCTTAGAGTAGATGCTTCTATAATGTGTATTAGGAAAAAAAAAAAATTGTTTATTATAAGGCCTTTCCTCCTATCTTTCCCCACCCAATTTCTCATTTTTCCCTGAAAATACTGGAGCCTTGTTCCTTATTTGGATTTACCTTGGTTTTGAGTGCTGGCTGGTTTACGGTACCGTATATACTTGAGTATCAGCCGAGTTTTTCCAGCACAAAATTTGTGCCGAAAAACCCGAACTTGGCACAAATTTTGTGCCGGAAAAAAAACTCGGCTTATACTCGAGTATCTACGGTAAGTTAGATTTGCTTGGGAAATCTCCAACCAGGATAAAGGGCCCTATACCTTCTTTGTCAGACAATATAGGTGAATTTCCTAGAGGTTTTCAGTAACTGCTTAATACCTGCTTGATAAAAATTCCATAGTTGGGAAGCAGTTTGGTAACTGGTTCTTCCAATAATAACCACATACACTCAAAGGAGAAAATTCATATTGTTCAGTAGCCGGACTCTGAAAGGAGAGAGCAGTACCGAATAAGCAGACTGGTACTCCAAGGTGATTCCTGTATTATGTATACAGGAAAAGAAACAGGTCCAGAGAAGTGAATAGCTAATGTTAGAAACAAGAGATGGTGGGGGAAGGGTTAGTTATCTGGAACTGATATCCAAATTAGGAGACATGCTCCAGGCAAAAACACTGAAATACATGATCATGATTCAGGGATTTGTCTAAAAATGCTCTTCCAGTACCTTCTTGTAGGAGAATGCAATCTCTTAAAAGACTAAAAGCATATGTGGCATGTTCGCTGGAACTCACCTAGAGCTGAAAGCCGCTCTGGCACCCTGCTTGCCCCAAACACTCCCCACCCCACCCCACTGAGGACAAGGGTCCTTCAGTGCTGCAGGACCTAGTGTGATCACCCGTCTCTCCTTCTGGACTTCTTGACATAGATGGAGTCTGAATAAGTCCCTGTGTGCTGAGGGCAGAGAGCTTTATGCAAGTATCTACTCACCAGGTCTGTGACGCCTTCTAGGTGCTCCCTCTGTGTCGCGCTGCTTTCACCCTGCCACATCATGGGGCGCTGGGGACAGGGGTTCAGTGAAGTGCATCTCCTGCAGTACTATGCTGGTGTCATCTGCCACATTGCTCAGAGCGCCACCTGCGTCACAGGGAGCTGGGGGCAGGGGTTCAATGAAGTGCATCTCCCTCAGTGTCGTGCTGGTGTCATCTGCCACATTGCTCAGAGCGCCACCTATGTCATGAGGGCGGGGGCGGGGGGAGGAGTGTACTGGGGTGGGGGTTTAGTGAAGTGCATCTCCTTCAGTACTGTGCTGGTGTCATCCTGCCACATTGCTCAGAGCGCCACCTGTGTCACAGGGGGCTGGGGTGTGTGTGTGCTGGGGTCGGGGGTTTAATGAAGTACGTCTCCCTTGGTGCTGTGCTGGTGTCATCGGCCACATTGCCCAGAGTGCCACCTATGTCACGAGGGCGGGGGGCGGGGGTGTGTGCTGGAGTCGGGGTTTAATGAAGTACGTCTCCCTCGGTGCTGTGCTGGTGTCATCGGCCACATTGCTCAGAGCACCACCTATGTCACGAGGGCGGGAAGGGGATGTGCTGGGGTCGGGTTTTAATGAAGTGGGTCTCCCTCAGTGCTGTGCTGGTGTCATCTGCCACATTGCTCAGAGCGCCACCTGCATCACGGGGGCTGGGGACAGGGGGTTCAATGAAGCGCGTGTGTGTGAGTACTGGGGAGTCCTTCCGAACCCTTCAACATGCTCCACATCTGCTCTCTGTTACTCTGAATTTCAGATTGGGTATGCGTCCAGCATAGCTGGAAAACTCTCTTACGTTCATTTCATAACTCTCCATATACAGTGATATGATTTGGGCATTGTCCTGTGCCAGGAGGCAGAGGGAAAATTACAGCTCTGGTAAAAGATCTGGGAATTTTTAAAAGGTTTTTTTTGCCCATTTTGTTCCCTTCATATTTGTCTGAAGCATCATTAACTTTGTAAAATCAGCAAATTTTGGTAGCGCTAGGACAAAAGAAATACTTGAAGACAGACGTGGTGCTCCTGGTACCTTTAGGATGATGTGATCACATCTCTCACCCGGTCTGTACAGTAGAACTGGGTCAACATGCCCACTTGGTGAGGTGAACCTTTCCAGGGCTGCACTCTTAATGTGCTGGGATAGGCCTGGGTGGCCAGTGGGGCAAAGGCTGTCTTACAGATCCAAAATTCAAAGTCATTCTCCACCAAGGAGAGTGAGTCTAGTTTTTAAAATGTGATAAGAGACCACAGCTGGAGATCTGCCAGTGGGTCAGCCCCAGATGCTTTGAGTGCCAGGCCAGGCAGTTTTCACCGTGGGTCTCATTTTACACCCTTTCACTGTCAGGTTCTACCAGTGAGGGACAATAAATAGTGGAGTCAGATTTTATTAAAGCACAAGGGTGTTGGGTGGAGGATGTGGGTGTTACTGTATAACAGTTTTCTAAAAGACATTTGCCAGTAACTTCATCCTTAACTATAACTTGAACGTTTCTTCATTCTATGAGGAGCCAAGGCACCAACCTCAGCCAGCTCATTAAATCTCTCAGTTTTAAATCTGGTGGATAGTAGGCAAGTCCCTAAAAGCATTTATAACTTCTGAACCAGAAGTCCCTTTCCTAAGATTTTTTTTTTTTTTAAAGGGAAAACATCTGAGTAATTGCTGACTATGAACCATTTGCTATTTAAAGTACATTATTTAATTCTAATACTAAGGGAATGTATCATCTTTGGTTCAAAAGTCAAAATTTTCAATAGAATTTTATATTTGTGTCTATATATGTAAATAAACAATAAAACAGCACCAAGGACCTGTGTAAAATTTCATCCTACAGTTTCTATAAAGGCTGCCTTAGCAATAAGTGGCACTCTATTTGTTTAAAATGCACGTGATTGCAGAAAACTGTTGGAATCATTCCTCAAAAGGCTGGGTGAGATTTTCCATGGATATTTCAGACATTCAAATCATTACAGTTATATTCTGAGTGCCAATTTGAGTGCACAGGTTAAGATGAGGATCTGTCATATATTGTTGGGGCTGTGATGCAGGCGGTATGAGAATCAGCATTACACTCCTTTTCACTTAGGCTGCCTGCCTTAGTAGTATATTCCATCCCTCAGAGGTCAGCTACGTAAAGATGGCTCATCAGCTTAATCACACTGGTCAGAACACCTTCCAAATATTTAAGTATACTATAAAACCTTAAAAAGATACTTGCATTGTGATAAAAAAAAAAAAAAAAAAAAAATCCCGATCAATGGAACAAAAATATGTCCAGAAAGATACTTGGACGTATCTTGAATTTACTGATCTTGCTAACCAAGCAAGATCCGTATGGAAGCGGGAACCCTCTCATCCTCTTTGCTACCCACTAAGAGCCTCACTTCGGAGCACCTTCTTGCAAGCTGCTGAATCAGTGAATGAGCCATTAGTAATAATGGTTTTTCAAGACAAGTCAACAAAGCATAAAGCCATCTTCCCAACTCTGGGGTAAGTCTCTTACTCCAAACCAATTACTCGGGTATTCCAAGACACTAGTTACTGTTGCCTGATTCCGCTAACAGGACCAACCAAGCAAGGGAGGAAACCCGATTTGAACATCTTCAATTTTAGGAATTTCATTTGTTGCTGGCCCAGTTGTCCCATTAGCACATAACATTTCACCCAGACAAGATGTTCTTCAGCCTTCTTCATTTTCAAATTCTGGTATAGTCACATTACTTTCCAGTTGTGATTTCCAGTGACTTCTGTTTTGGTTCACATTCTGTCACACAGTTGAAAACTGTGTTCCTCATGTCCACTGAAGTGTTTGGGAATAACCTTGCATCCTAAAAGAAAAATATTCACACCCTGCTTCTTTTTCAACTTCTTTGGGTCAGTTTGTGCTACCACAACATCTAGACATAGAGCTGCTTCTATCTTGACCCACCATAGGTGTTCCTGAACTGTCTTTGAGAGTACCGAGCTTCCATCATGTTGCAAGATTCCCTCAACAGTAACTGTAACCGGGGTATCAACTCTTCCACTGCACTCTTGTTGGTTCCCGGCTTGCAAACCTGGCTCATGCACTTCTGAGCATTTATCATAATTCGAAAGCAAGGGGAGGAACCTTTATTCAAAAAAACTTTGAATGCCGGAGGTGGCGGGTTCAAACCCAGCCCCAGCCAAAAACTGCAAAAAAAAAAAAAAAAAAGGAAAAAAACTTTGAGCTCTCCTGTTGTCATAGTAGTAAGAACAATAGCTAATATTCGTGGAGCTGCTCTAAGCATTCTTAATGTTAATTATAACAATCCTTTGAAATGGATACTATTATTATCCCCATTTCACAAGTTACAAAACTAGAGTCATGGAATAATTTGCCCCCAAGTCCTTAGCTACTACGTAGCAAAGCCAAACTTTAAACTTATGGAGACTAATCTTGAGGCAGTATTCTAACCACCATATAATGCAACCACTGATACCACAGTTGGCACTGGTACACACAGATGCTCATATAGTGTTAGATACAAGAATAAAGAAACTGTACATGACCCCTTTTCAAATAAACACTATGTATCCATTTGTTATAAAACAAATGATTCTATAGCAAGGTACAGAAAGGTCCACAGTATAAATAGTAGAGGAAAAGATGAATGTATCTACATAGACTTTTTAAAGTAGTAAATTTAGAATATTAAAAGATTTATATTATAGTGATAGGGGATATTGAGTCTTTATTTTCTATTTAACATTAATATTGTTAAATCATTATTTTATTGATACACATTTATTTTATTCTTTATTACACATTCATTTTATTGATACACATTGTGGAAGTGAGGTGAGGGAGAATTGTGATAAGAAGGAAAATCAAACCTGGTGGAAACAAAGCCAACACATGAATATGTTACAAATGTTGCCCTGTCCTCAAACTGAGTGGGAGATGGAAACACTGTGTAAAGGACAGGAAGAGAAATCAGAACTCAACCAGTCATGGCAAGAAAAGTATCCGTAGAGAAAAGCTATAGCATACCCCTGTGTCTCAGTTGAGTAGGACGAGGGAGTCTGGGTAGAAACAGATGGGGCTAAAACAGGATATTGATATTGTGCTCATAAAAAATGGGCAATAGTTACTGGATCCCTAGGTTGGAGTTTTTGAAAAGAGGAGGCTCAGTTCCTTGCATGTTGTTAGTTGAGGAATTTTGGAAGTAGCCCACATCAGAAAGAAGGCTAATTACAGCTGCTGAGTGGACTAGTTTTCCACAACTGATGGAGAATCTTCTATCAAGGGCAGTTGACGTTTTACAGGATGTTGATTAGGATAAAATGCTGCTTAACTAGACAAATGGGAGCTTGGAAGGAATAGTTGCTCCAGCTGTTACTGCTGTCAGCATCTGACGGAAAAGCCTGGAGAAGCCCTCGGTTAGAACACAAGGAGGAAAAGGTCCGTCCTGCTACCAACTGCAGAGAGCTCCTTTAACAACCCTGTTGAGGGTGCATTGGAGAATCCAGTAGTGCTATTAGCTGAGCTGGCTCTTCGGAGATGTCAGAAAGTACGAGATCACTGTCTGCAGAGTGTTACCTAGGGCCATTCACAAATGCTCACGCTAACACTGTAGTTGTCAAGCCTTTGGAGGTGCAGGTTCCTCTTGGTTCTGAAGGATAGAAAAATTAGTAGTCTTGGGTCATGAGGACTAGAATCTGACCCTAGAGATCTCACCGGGCATCTAAGGCACACCCTTCGTAAACCAAAAAACCACAACTAATAAAGGAGAAAATCAGCCTAGAATATTCTGCCTAGTTGGCAAAATCATACAGTTATGTATCTGAAATCACAAGTCATTTGTCAGAGCTCTTTGTAATTATTGTTTGCAGTGTAAAGAATTGCTAATCTGGAACAGTGACCATGTAGGAGATTATTACATATTAATTTTTTAGAGTTAATATAACCAACCTTCCCTATTGCTCATATTATTAGTCATATTGCTGATATTTATGGCACTTCCTTTTCTGTATGTCAGTCTTCCACTGTCTTCCTTGTAAAAAACAATCAAGGAGACCAGGCAAAGGGTCCATTCTGCAGAACAAGCTGACCTGTGTAATAGGTTTCACAGGGCAACTGGGGATGGGGAGAAGGGGGCTACGCCTGGTTTGATGGAAGCCACAGAAAATGCTGGTCAAGTGAGATTGTCTTATTTTTGTAGCTCACATGCACTTAAAAGTAAGTAGGTCATGACACCAATCTGGGTGTTTTGTTTGTTTTTCTGCCCCAAAATCTAACTGAAAGCATCTAACCCTTGCTCAACTTCATGGCAGAGGTCACCTAAGTGTCTGTTATAGTAAGTCAGGCCCTTTTATCACCAAAAATGCCTAGAAATTTCTTAAATCTTTCCCATGGAGCAAATCTTTGTACTAAGTAAAACTTTAAGCACTTATCTGAAGGATAAGAAGAGAAGCTGTTTCTCATAATGTCATTCAAGTAAATGGATAAATGATCGTAAAAGAAATACAGCTATTGCCTTTTTTTTTTTTTTTTTTTAATTTCAGGGTACAGAGAATTAGGTTACAGTGTTTGCATCTGTTAGGTATAGTCCCTCTTGTGGTTGTGTCCCTCCCCCAGGAGGTGTGTCATATCCCCCCACCTTGTGCCCATTAAGTGGGAGCACACCAATCCCTCCTTCCCCCCTTCCCTCCCCATCTTGAATTGAATTGAGTTTTTCTCTTCTGTGGGTGTGTGTTAGATCATGTGCTGGTTTCATATTAGCATTGAGTACATTGGATGCTTGCTTTTCCATTCTTGTGATACTTTACTTAGAGGAATGTGTTCCAACTCCATCCAGCTATTTCTACATCAAAAGTATTTTGTTTCTGGGTAGCATTTTTAAGTAATTCTAAAAAGAGTACTCTGTAAATGACTAAATGAGTTTTTATAACATTGGGTACACTCTTTTTTCCAGTAAACTGCAAGCCCTCATGAGGCAAAAACCCTGCTGTATCCACCAGTGTGTTCCCAGCCCTTGTGTGCCTGTCACATAAGGTTAATAGACATTAAAATTTTTAACTAATTTATTGATAGACATTAAAAATTTCAACTAATAGGGCAGTGCCTGTGGCTCAAAAGAGTAAGGCACCAGCCCCATTTGCCGGAGGTGGCAGGTTCAAACCCAGCCCCTAATTTTTCAATTAGTTTAAAAAAAATGTTTTCAACTAATCAATAGGCCAAGGAAAATTTCAATAGAGGAAAGAACTTGTTAGAAATTTATATTGCTTCACATGAAATATGGGGGGCACTCCTGTTTTCTTGAAACAAGGAGCTCGCAGCTATTTATATCTAAAAAAATGTGTCATTTCTACTGGTTATAATTCTTTAAAATAAGAAGCTTGTTCTAAGATATGGGATACCTGCCAGTATACAGACCGTTTTAACTGCTTACCTCTTTTGCTTTTAGAGGGAAAAAAATATCTTAACACAAAATCATGTAGTAAATATAATTCATTTTAGAAAGAGTCAACTACCTCTTCTTCCATTTGTTTCCATTTAAATGACGTATCATAGACTGTAGTTGACCATCTCGCTACATTGACCACCTCCTTAGGTTCACCTAATTTTCATAGACGGCACGTGCACCACATGTACATATCAGCACCGTCAGCCTAGTTCCTGTGGTGACCACCTCTGTATCTTGACCAGTTTATTTCAGTCCCTTGGGTGGTCAACTTTCAAAGGTTCTAATGTAATAGCAAGCGTGTCATCACCATTTGATATTTACCTCATGGTTACCCATTTTTAGCAGGCACTATTGTTGCCTGAGATGTCTTTTGCTTTGACAGGTCGGAATCTAGATGAATGAAAATACATTACAAGTGCTGCATCCACAGATAGGGGCTCTTGGACGTTCAGTAAACGTTGAGCTTCAGCGCACCCCAGGGTCTTACTGCTTACCGCCTTCATTCACATCTGCCTGCTTGGGGGGCTAGAGATGAACTTCCAGAATTAGTCCAACCTGCTCACGTTTTTTCTCTGAAAGAATTTATGCTAATGAGGGGAAATGGGTCCATTTGCATCACTACCTAAGCCAAATAAACCCTTTTAAACAAAAAAAATTAAATTCAATCTAATAGCTAATTTTTACAAAATCCTGTAGGAAAGGGTGTCTCTTTGTGGGGAAGACCCACAAAGTGCCAGGACCACAGATTTCATTACTCATTCTCCTGCCCTGTGGGATTATGTGGAGGCAAAATCTCAAAACCTCAGATGACGCTTAATAAAACACTCAATGCTATAAGGCCCTTGCTAGATCTGTGGAGAGTAAGATCTTGCTTTTCTCATCTAAGTTCTTGATTTTTCCTTAGATGTTGAGGAAAGAGTACACTTGTGTGCACTCTTACCCATTGATCTGGGCAGTTACATTGCAGGATTTTTTTTTTTTCTTTTTAGAGATGGGGGTCTCTATCTTTCACCCAGGCTAGAGTACAGTGACACGATCCTAGCTCACTGTAACCCTGAACCAGAGGGCTCAAGCAGTCCTTCTACTTCAGCCTCCCAGGTAACTAGGATTGCAGGTGTGTGCCATAATGCTTGCCTAAATTTTTTTTTTCTTTTTGGTGTCACTATGTTGCCTCGGCTGGTCTTGAACTCGTGGTCCCAAATGATCCTCCTGCCTCAGCGTCCTTAATTGCTAGGATTACAGGCATGTGCTGCCTTGCCCAGCCTCAGTGCTGGCATGTTAACCAACATTATTTTAGTTGCCTTCAAAGGCAAGGATGATGTAAAATAAAATAAGTCTTTACTCTCAGAAAGAAAGTAAATACATTGCTGTTTTTCCTCAGTGATTAGAAAGCTCTCTTCTCTTGTTTCATCTATTTATTTACATTTTACGATTGTTAGTAAAAGTAGAAATTTCAAAAACAAAATTCAACACCTTTTTATGAAAAGACAAATAAGACAGTTCATCAGCAGTCTGAGGTTTGGCCTCAGTTCATCTCTTTCACACCCAGTTTGCCTTAAATGGAAGTTCCTTGTTCAGGAAAGGGGGAGGCGTTCATTGATGGTAGGGTGGAGACTTGCTGATCTTACCTAATGTTTTTGCTCTTCATTCCTGTACCCATAGTACAGTTGCCATTCAGAAATGAGCTCATATTCCAACCCACCCCTCTGGAGTGGTTTACATTGAGAAGAGAAGAAAGGAGCCAAACTGTAGCCTAGACAGCTCCCTAAGCAGGAAGTGCAGTTGGGTTTTTGTTTTGTTTTGTTTTGTTTGTTTTTTGGCAGAGAAGTGTTGAGAGACATTAGCGCTTCCACCCTGTCATTAGTGGGTGGGTAATAGTGATATAAAATAAGAGATGAATTAGGATAATAAGAGGCAAAGGAGAAAGGAGTAAATTTTCCAAAAGCAATATTTTTCTCTTCATGGTTATTTAACTTTGAAACAGAACTTGAAAGTAGTAATCATGGTCTCTAGTAGACAAAGGGCAGAATGTGGGAACCAGACAGGAAGGTGTGATTTCCTTTATTACATTAACTAGAAACGTACATAAAAATGCACGACTTTCGGGAACACGCTGCTCTTTCCATTATAGAAAAGCAAAGAAAAGGAAAAGTCACACTGGTGTCTGTCACCTTTCCCCCCCACACACCCTGTAATGAATATGTATCCTTTAAAATAGCCTCTCCGTCTTCTTTTCTGATTCACTTCTTGGGTTTTTCTTTGGACTGTTTTGTGAGGTGTGGATATAGTAAAAGCAACACCCAGTGGGATGACTAAGGAGGCACAGAAAACCTTTAAATAGAGTGACCAAGCATTTTCAGCCTTCTCACAATAGCTACTTTCACTGCTAGATCCCTGAGATAAACAAGTGAGACCTATTTATATTCATTCATCGATTCAACCAAGGTATTAATAAGCGCCTATAAAGCGCTTGCCACTTAGGTGCTGAGATTACAGTGATGAACTAAACAGACAATGTTACCACCCCTGTGGCATTTACATTCTAAAGGGGGGAAACAGACTCCTAACAAATAACTACACTCAGATTGTTATAAATGCTATGGATAAATACATGATGTGAGAGGCCTATAAAGGGGCTTGTTTTCTACAGTGCAAAGTGACAGTATCTCTATGAGAAAATATAAAGAGAAGCATTTAACGTTGGGGGGAGGGAGGATGACACGGTCTTATTTATATTTGAAGATCATTTTCATGGTAGTCTAGAGGTGGAATTAGAGAGTGCCCCAAATAAAAAGAAGTGTATCGGTATTTCAAAGACGCACAAAATTGAATCAGAAGATTCCTTGCTTTCTTAGAATGGTTCTTTAAATGTTTTTATTACAGTTATTTTAGAAATTATAACTAGTATGTTATTCCGTACTGCATTTTTTTTTTTTTTTAGCAGTGGATGGTTTCGTAAGGGTCTGAGTAAGCTTTTGCTTTAAAGTTTAAAGTGTTCTGTGAATTCCCTGAGAGCACCAACGTTGCTCCTGTTGCAAAAGAAATTCAGTTACATTTTGACATCTGCACACACACAATAATTGTGGTTTCATATTATTTTCCCCCATTTCCTCAGCTCCTACAGAGCCTTTATTATGTAAGTTTGCGGATGGAGGACAGAAGAAGAGGCAGAACCCCAACAAATACATCCCTAATGGAAGACCGTGGCACAGAGAAGGAGAGGTGAGACTTGTAAGTCCCTTCTTGAAAATTTAGTAGGGGCATGTGATCACAAAAGCTCACATGAAAAGCTACACAAAAGGCACCTTGACGTGGCTGCCACACATCTGAAACAGGTGTCAGGATTAAACCTTCCTGCTGGCACATTATAATTCAAGTGACATCCACTTAAAACTCTTCCCAGTGTTCATGGTGCTAACAGAGTGATGATTCTCCAGATGAGCAGGTGGATGGTAGAAACAGCTATGTTTACCAGCCAGCTACACATAAAGTGAAAGCATTCTAAATTGCCACGGGAAAGACTCAAGCGTTTTGGAGTTTGTTTGTTTGTTTTAATGTTGTGGTTTCTTGGAGGGTTTGCATTTACAATATTCAAAAATTATAAATAACATTATTAACATAAATAGAATATTTATCACTAAGTGGGGTAGTTTTATTTATTTTGGCTCATTCTTTTGAAGAGTTTTCTTTACCAAAAAAATCCCAATTTTTTAATAAAATGTTAGACCTCCATTATCCCATATTTATTTTCCATGAATTGTTATTTAAAAAATGATAACATACTGGTCCAAGAATGTCTGGAGAAAATGTTCTCAAATGTACACTGTCCAGTGATAGCCACCAGCCATATGTGACTCTCTGACTTAGTGTGCTGGAGGGATTAAATTTTTCATTTAATTTGCAATAGCTGCATGTGGCTAATGGCTGCCTTATGGGACAGCACAGGTCTAGAGTGTAATTCTCATATTTAGTTGATAGTGTGTTTGACCAACAGAAACTCAAAGTTTTATCAAATGCTATTGAACTATCACTGTCTTACCCTATTACAGCTCTAAGAAATGTAATTTTTGAAATTATTGCTTTCTGTATGAATGCTTATGTTTCTTTCTCTTTCCCATAGGCTGGAATGACACTTACTTATGACCCAGCTACAGCTGCTATCCAGAACGGGTATGTCATTAGTAAAAGTGCATAATGGCTCGAGGGAAATTGTGAAGGTGGAAAATATCAGACATTTGTTCCATGAATCATTTTATTTAAAGGATTACTTAATAAAGGCTTTTGTGTTTGTTCTAGATTTTATCCTTCACCATACAGTATTGCTACAAACCGAATGATCACTCAAACTTCTATAACACCCTATATTGCATCTCCTGTATCTGCCTACCAGGTTTGTACCTTTAGGATTCATCAGCAGTATGACAACTTGCGGACCATGAATCTCTGCTACATATTTATATGTCTTGAAATTTTGAACATTTATAATGAAATTTACGTCAGATGTTAGGCAGCTTGGATACCCAGTTTAGAATAAGCTGCTTTTTATCTGGCAGAGTAATTTACTTGTATGTATAGGAGAATGTAAATCTAGGGGAAATGGTTGTCAGCTGTCAGTCCTTGGAATCACAGCATTTTAGAACTGGGATGAACCCAAACACATTCTTCTTCGCCAGTAGGCTCTGCTTTTGGACACTGTGTGTCCCAAAATAGAAAGTTAAGGTAATTGCCATTAGGTATAGTACAGAGTAGGTGTGTGCCCTTGCTTTTGTTTATTTATCGGCAGGAACTGATGAAAGACCAAGATTGTAAACAATCTAATACACAAAGATGTGTCTCCATTAGACAGCATCAAATGAACGATGCAGATGACATCTGAAGCAATAAATAAAGAAGTGACTTCCTATTTTAGTTGTTTTGTGAGGAGGCTGTGCCGTAAAATAAATTCCCAGTTTCAAAACAAAAATCTCATTAAGCACCTTGTTATAATACTGATTTGATTTTTATTGCAGGGTTAGCTCCTAACAGCTGTATACATGCCTTCGCGGGGGGGCCCCCCCCCCCCCCCCCCGCGCCGGCCCGCCCCCGGGCGGGGGGGGGGGGTCGGGCCGGGCCGCAGCGTCAAGGTGTGAGAGCGGGGCAGAGGCCCGGG
>CAUYPK010076842.1:0-17965 GCA_963574355.1 Loris lydekkerianus
GGGGCTTTGGTGTGTGCCACACCTTTGGGGCGCAAGACACAACTGTAAGAGGGACTTTACCTAAAAAATTCAATCAGTGTAACCTGGTTTATTGTACCCTCAATGAATCCCCAACAATAAAAAATAAAGAAAAAAAAAAAAGAATGTGTCTGTCAAAGATGTTTGTCATGGCAATGTTGCTGGTGCTAGCAAAAATGACCCACCAATGGAAGCAGCTGGCTTCACTGCTCAGGTGATTATCCTGAACCATCCAGGCCAAATTAGTGCTGGCTACACTCCTGTACTGGATTGTCACACAGCTCACATTGCCTGCAAGTTTGCTGAGCTGAAGGAAAAGATTGACCGCCGCTCTGGTAAAAAGCTGGAAGATGGCCCTAAATTCCTGAAATCTGGTGACACCGCCATCATCGATATGGTTCCTGGCAAACCCATGTGTGTTGAGAGCTTCTCAGATTATCTGCCTCTGGGTCATAAGTTGCTATTGGTGTCATCAAAGCAGTGGACAAGAAGGCTGCTGGAGCTGGCAAGGTCACCAAGTCTGCCCAGAAAGTTCATAAGGCTAAATGAATATTATCTCTAATACCTGCCACCCCATTCTTAA
Source organism: Loris lydekkerianus (assembly GCA_963574355.1). Lineage (NCBI taxonomy): Eukaryota > Metazoa > Chordata > Mammalia > Primates > Lorisidae > Loris > Loris lydekkerianus. The sequence continues at coordinate 602 of CAUYPK010076842.1, forward strand.
TCACTGGTGGAAGAACGGTCTCAGAACTGTTTGTTTCAATTGACCATGTAAGTTTAATAGTAAAAGACTGGTTAATGATAACAATGCATTGTAAAACCTTCAGAAGAAAGGAAAATGTTTTGTGGACCATTTGTTTCTTTTTGTGTGGCAGTTTAAAGTTACTAGTTTTTAAAGTCCGTACTTTTTAATGGAAACAAAATGACCAAAAATCTGTCACAGAATTTTGAGACCCATTAAAACAAAGTTTAATGAGAAAAAAAAAAAAAATTACTATATATAATTTCTTTCTTTTTTTTTTATTTTGAGACAGAGCCTCAAGCTGTTGCCCTGGGTAGAGGGCCATGGCATCACAGCTCACAGCAACCTCCAAGTCCTGGGCTCAAGTGATTCTCCTGCCTCCACCTCCCAAGTAGCTGGGACTACAGGCACTCGCTACACCACCTGGCTTTTTTTGGTTGCAGCAGTCATTGTTGTTTGGCAGGCCATGGCTGGATTTGAACCCGCCAGCTCAGGTATATGTGGCTGGCGCCTTAGCTACTTTAGCCACAGGCAGAGCCAAAAAAAAAAAATTACTATATATATTTCATAATCCTATCCACAAAAAAATCACAGAAGCAATAACCAACAGAGAGTATAAGCACCACTAGCACCCAGACTGTAATCTCCAAATCCCATTTGCCACAAAGAAAGAACCAGGATCCTTAAACAAATGGCTGATACCAGTTCTGGAAGAGGAAATATGTAAGATGAGGCTGGAACATCTATCTCATAATGAAAAGCACGAAAGCTAACAAAGACTAGTGAAGCCATACCAACTTGAAAAAGCTCCCTTAGCCAAAGATGGGACAATTTTAGCATTACTAAGAATAATAACTTCAATAAATCAAAATTCATGAAATATTTGAATCTATAAGTTCATAATAATAGGCAAACAACAAAAACAACTAACTTGTCATCTTTAGAGGATGCTGGAGAATTAACCCTGTATTTTGAAAACAAAGACAAAGAACAAAACATTTATCTTTCCTTTCCTCTATGAATACACCTCTGGGTAAACAAATGGCCGATATCAGGAGATTTCGTCTTTTAGATGTATGTGAGCTAATATATAATAAAAGAGTGATAAAATCATAATATAACTATTTTTATCCTTAATAAAATAATGGATCTCTAAGATTGCTCAGATCATCAATAGTTATTGTCACCACAAAAAGAGAGACAATCAGGCATCACATGCCTCCTTATAGAAGCAGCCAGCAATAGCTGTGATTTGTTCTGGGGAAAAAAAAAAAAAAAAATCAAACCTGAACCCAATCAATTCTGTAGCTCTAACTACAAATTTACAGTAACTATGAACAGAGAACACATTTACAAGATGCCATGAGGATACAATTAGCAAAATCCAGACTATGGGAAATTGACAGGGCAAACAATCTAACATACCGTATATACTCGAGTATAAGCCAAGTTTTTTCAGCACAAAATTTGTGCCGAGTTCGGGGGTTTTGGCACAAATTTTGTGCCGGAAAAAACTCGGCTTATACTCGAGTATATACGGTATTCAAAAAATATGTTACAAGGAAGATTCAGGAGTTAGAGAAAGAGGGAGAAAGGGGGAAGCCTATTATTAACCTATTAACTATATATTTTAACAGCCAATAAAGCTTGATGTATTCTCCCAGCGAACTCTCAAGTTAAGCCTGACATGTTTGCCGCAAGAATGTGTTTTTTTTTAAAACTTGAACTTACTGCTTTCAAATTATTATTTGCAATTATTGTGACAAATGCAAGAGAGAAATATAAAATAGTTAAAAATTCAGGCTACAGTGTCAGATCCACCAGGTCCAAAACTCAGCTCTACACTTCCTAGATGTTTAAATCTAAATCTGACAAAGGTCTATTAACTAGAATCTACAGAGAACGCAAAGTAATCAATAAGTAAAGAACAAGCAACCCATTTCTTTGTGAGCAAGAGATGTGAACAGAAACTTCTCCGAAGTTGACAGATGAATCGCCAACAAACACATGAAAACTGCTCATTTTTAATTATCAGAGAAAGGCAAATCAAAACTACTCTGAAGTATCACCTAACTCTAGGAAGATTAGCCCACCTCACAAAGTCCCAAAACTGCAGATGCTGGTGTGTATGTGGAAGAAAGGGAACACTTCTACACTGCTGGTGGGACTGCAAACTAATACAACCTTTATGGAAAAAAGTATGGAGAATTCTCAAGGAACTCAAAGGACCTTCCATTTGATCCCCCAATGCCTTTACTAGGCATCTACCCAAAAAAACAAAAATCATTTTACCACAAAGACATTTGTACCAGAATGTTTCTTGTAGCTCACTTCATTATTGCCAAGCTGTGGAAGCAACCCAAACACCCATAAACCCATGAATGGATTTAAAAATTGTGGTATATGTATACCATGGAATACTATAAAAAATATGGAGACTTTACATCTTTTATGTTTACCTGGATGCAGTTGGAACACATTCTTCTTAGCAAAGTATTTCAAGAATGGAAAAATAAAAACCAATATACTCAATACTATTATGAAACCAATATATAAAGCACAAATATAGACTAGCAAGGGAGAAGGGTGAGCAGAGAGGGAAGGGGGGGAGGGTAACTGGTGGGAGGAGGGAGGACATTCAGTGGGAGGAGAGAGGGCATATGGAGAGATCTCACCTAATGTGCACAATGCAAGGGTATATTTCAAAACAACTAAGAGTAAATTTTAAATGTCTTACTACAAAAAATAAGTGAGGTGATAACTATATTAATCAGTTTGATTTAAGCATTCCACATTGTGTATCAAATTATCACATGGTACCCCACAACTGTATACGGTTATGATTTTAATCAAAAATTAATTTTAAAAACCTAGGTAAGTAATTTTACTTTTATAAGAATTAGTTTCTTCACCTGTAAATGAGGCTAATCATATACTGACCTGACAAGACTGTTTTTGTGATTAAATAAGATACTACATACACAAAGAACTTAGCACAGACTCGTTCATCAAATATGTGCAAGAAATGTAGCTATTTGTATTATAAATAATGAACATCTCATATTATAATTTTTTTTTTTTTTTTGGCCCCAGGTTTGAACCCACTACCCTCGGTATATGGGGCTGGTACCCTACCCACTGAGCCACAGGTGCCGCCCTATTTGTTTGTTAGTTGAAACACAGTCTCAGTATGTTACAGTTGGTAGAGTGCCTTGGCATCACAGCTCACAGCAACCTCAAACTCTGGGGCTTAAGTGACTCTCTTGCCTCAGCCTCCCAAGTAGCTGGGACTGCAGGTGCCTACCACAATGCCCAGTTATTTTTTTGGTTGCAATTGTCATTGTTGTTTAGCAGGCCTGGGCTGGGCTCAAACCTGCCAGCTTCGATGTATGTGGTCGGCACCCTACTCACTGAGCTATGGGCACTGAGCCAGAGAAAGGGTTTTTAATTCCACATAGCAATAAGCAGGAAGACAGGAGGAGTTTCTCAAATCCAAGTAAGAATTTGGGAGAAAGGGTTTAAAAAGCAGTTTGATGGGCAAAGGATGAGGCAATCAGGGTCTGCTCATTGGCTAAATTCAGGGTGGAACATCAGTGCCTGGGTAGGCCTCAGAGAGTCAGTCAATCCACTGGAATGCAGGACCAGGTTCTTGGGTAGGGGGTCACAAGACCAGTTGAGTCATTTCCTTGGTCAAGGTGGGTCAGCCAATCCTCTGGAATGCAGAACCTGGAAGCTATCTTAAAAACTACCTTTAAGATTCCACAAGGTGGGAAGGGGAAGGGAGGGGGGAGGTTTTGGTGGAGGGAGGGTAATGGGTGCGGCCACATTAAAAAAAAAAAAAGATTCCACAAGGTGATATTATCTAAAGTTAAAAATCTTTAAAACCACCACCGACATGACCCCAGAGTATTAGATAGGGGGACAGTGGCTCATTAATGTCATTATTTTTAGCTGGACACGTGCCTTATTTTTAACTAGGCCCTTATCACAGCTATCATCTTGCACCCCATTCATTATTAATTCATAAGGGTGGTTTCAGTATAAGTTAGCTAAATGAAAAACGGAGGAAAAAGGATGAAAGCATGAAGTTAGCTTAATGAAAAACAGAGAAAAAAGGATTAAAAAAATATGAAAAGCATTATTTTCAGGTGAGAGAGAAGGAATACAAGCTGAAGACATATTGTAAAAGATGGGGACTGCAGTTAATAATAATGTATCACATACTTGAAAACTGCAGATAGAGTAGATTTCAAATGTTCTTACCACAAAAAAGTGGTAAGTATGTGAGGTTATAGGTAATGTTAATAAGCTTGAATTAATCATTCCAAACATATAAATACATCGATACTTCATGTTGTAAACCACAAATATCTGTAATTTGTACTTGCCAACTTAAAAAATAAATTAATGTTTTTAAAGTATTACTTTAAGTTGGAGTCTAAAGTGAGATCAGACCAGAGAGCTTAGAAGGCCCAGAAACATATATAAACTCTATTATTCTTTTATGATTGATGGGAGCCATAAGGGATTTCAAGCAGGACAAAGATGAGATCAGATTCATTCATTGAAAAGATTACTCTATTGCAGAAGAATGGAGAATGAAAGGTGAAGAAACAGGAGGAGTCTAGGGAGCAAGATGAGAGGCATCAAGTATGTAGGGAGACAATACTGCAGATGAGAAACACAGAATTCCCAAATCAAGACTATGAGGATAAAGAGGGTAGAGATCTTGATGAAGGAGCTCATTCCTTCTTTTTCTATCTCATTAGAATTCCATTTTCGAATCATTTTACCACAATAATGTTTGCACCACAATGTTTCTTGCAGCTCAATTTATAATTGCCAAGCTGTGAGAGCAACCCAAATACCCATCAACCCATAAATGGGTTAACAAATTATGGTATATTTATACCATGGAATACTATTCAGCCATAAAAAAGATGGAGACTTTACATCTTTTATGTTTACCTGGATAGAGTTGGAACACGTTCTTCTTACTCTCAAGAATGAAAAAAAAAAAAAAAATCCAATGTACTCAATACTATTATGAAACCAACATGTAAACACTTACACACTCATACAAATGATAAAACGCAAATATAGTCTAGCAAAGGAGAGGGAGAAGGGAGGGGGAGGGCAATTGGTAGGAAGAGGGAGGACATTTGGCGGGATTTCACCTAATGTGCACAATGCGTGGGTGTTCAGCACGCCCCCTGCATGAGGGGCTCTTCTATAACTTGAACTTTACCTTGGAAGGGAGAACCATGTAACCTAAAAATTTGTACCCTCATATTAATTTGAAATTAAAAAAAAAAAAAAAAGAAAAATTGGATATTTAAAGTCCAAAAATAAAAATTCCCTTTTGGGAAACGTGTAGAACAGGATGGAAATCAGGCCCAATGTACCTTTATCCTTCAGCTCACAGAAAAAATAAAATGTCACCCCACTTCATACATTATGCTATCCCAGAAACTATCCCTATTGCACCCACAAAATCATTCTGATGCCTTGGTTATAAAAGAAATGAAAATTTGAAAAGCATAGTCCCATATAATCTCTATCATTTCTATCAATCACATGCTTAAGTTTTTTACTTCATAGGCTGGTAAATACACACGGAGTATGAAATTTTAAAGTTTCAATTTTCAGTGGAGTTCAGGCTACACGAACAAGTAGTCAAAAATACATATTGTCTGCCAATTACACATTGGCTTCCTTTACTTTACAAAAACTCTCAGGTTTCATTGTGTATATATGATATTATTTTCCTTTAGAATTAAAATTCCTACATTATATTTTGTCTTTAAAAGTATTTCTAAGATAGATATATAGTTTTGTTTTGTTTTTTTATTTCCATCATTTCCAAGTGGCTCAACTGCAAACATGAGTCCCTTTTCAAAAAACTCTCCTTGGGCAGCACCTGTGGCTCAAAGGAGTAGGGCACCAGCCCCATATACCGGAGGTGGCAGGTTCAAACCCAGTTCTGGCCAAAAAAAAAAACTCTCCTTTTTCAAATTCTAACACAAGGCACTTCCAGATTCCAACTTGCCACATCTCAGGGAAGAACAGCAACTCTGGTAAGATTTGTAGGGTTGTTAAAATTGTTTAAAGAGATAATAAGGAGTTAAAATTTCATTTTAGGCTATGAACAGTATAAAACCTTTATCTTCAGTTATAAGAACTTCCTAAAGCCTTCTAGATGTATTCTAGAATTACAATGCTCCACAATTTCTATCTAGCAATAATTCTATCTAGTAACTTAAAAACAAGGGAATTATTCTAACCAAGGACATAATCTTCTACAGGAAAGCAGTTTCTCCTAACTTTTTTTCTTTTCTTGTCAAAATGAAATAACCAAAAGAAAAATAATTTAACTTTCTTTATAGGACATAATTTTTGCACAGAGTTCACAATACTTACTGATTTAAATATCTATATATAATGTTTAAAAAATCAAAATACAATTAGCATACTCATTGATTCCAGATACTGACTTCTTCCTGTAGTAGAACTAAGCTATGTACTAAATACTAAAAACATAAACAAAATATGGTCCTTGATCTTAAGAAATACTGATGTCAAGAAATACTAAAACAAATCATTACACTATAAAGAAATACATGTAATAATTAAAGGTAAGGTATAAACAAATTCTGTAGGTATAAACAAGCAGAAACAACCACATAGCAGGGCTTCACAGAAAAAGTGACACCAGCAATGCTGGGCCTCACAATAGGCTCTGGCTGCAGTTGATAAGCATCAGCTGGAAAAGGCAATCTGGGCAGGAGAAACTACATGGAAAAAAATACTGCTAAATAGATGCTTTAGATTTTTCTCTTACGATTTAGAAAAGGTGCGTGGCTTTTTGTCATTGTAAAACAAATTTCTCAGTCAAAATCAAAACCATAAAACATAATTTCTTTTCCCTATCCTTAGCCAAGTGAAATTTTATAACTTGTATTTAAAAGGTGGGCTCAGAGTGCTTCATTTTGTTGTTGTTATTACTCCATGTAAATTTCAGAATTAAGAAGGGCATCAGCATTTGTTTAGTACTAGTCAATGTAAAACTAAAGGTAAACGAGTAAACATATGAATTGGAGAATGTATAATAGGCAAATAATATATCCATCAAGAAGTGTATCACATAGAATTCATTTCTTTTTTTAATTTTTTTTTAGCAAGAATTCATTTCTTTACTAATAAAGTCACAGTGTGTTTGACATAGAATAAATTATCTTCACATGTTATAAACATGAGAGAGTTCAAAAATACTTAAATCTAGTCTTTATGTTCCTAGACACAATTGTGTACAGAACAGTTTTACATAGTACAGTAGAATCTCATAGTTGACCACCTCCCTACATTGACCACCTCCTTAAGTAGACCTAATTTTTATAGGTCAGACATGTAGCACATATATATTTTAGTACAGTAGGCCTAGTTCCTCATGTTGACCACCTCCATATGTTGACCAGTTTATTACAATCCCTTGGGTATTCAATTTACAGAGGTTCTACTATATATAGAATCACAACAACTATGAAGACTCGGTCCGACCACAACAGGACACAGCAGACTTTGAAGCAAATCCCAAGTACAGGTCAATTAGAAATGACCTCAACAACCTCCCATCACAAAAAACTTCTCACATTTGGCAACATGGGGTCACAGTCAGACAGGATCAGGGGCATCCACTCTACTCATCTCTCAATATGGAAATAATGCCCTTTTTTAAAAAAACTATGCCATGGCACCTAACTCTCAAACTCATCATTTCCCAAAAAGAGTCATTGCTCTCATTTGTGAGGCACTATAGAAGGGAAAAATGTTCTCTGCACTTACCAGCTCTATGCCCTAAAGGAAATTCTTTAAATCTCAGTTTCCTCATCTGTAAAATAAACTATTAAAATATTACATAAAATATAAGACTCTTAGCAAAATGCCTGGCACACAGTAAACACTCAATAGTGCTACTGTGAGGTCTTCAGCTGATGTAGTTGATTGCATGAAGTATGTCAATCATCAGCACAGCATATGGCATAAGTCAGCATTTAACTCACGTTGGTCTTCTTTCTTTGGGCTGGGACACCAGCATGTTTTTATCTTGTAACTTTAACAGTGTCTAGCAAAGAATTTCACAAAAGAAGCCAATGATAAATCCTAAAAAGGTTTGCATAACTACTTCTGAATACCCACCCACCTCTCAATGCCATATGTAGCTCATAAACTCTGGCTAGGCCAGTTCAGTTACCACACACTATAAGAATAATACTCTGAATTTACAAAAACGGCTTTCTTACTAGGAGCTTAAGCCACTTCTGGATAACAGTTCATTACTGCCAATGACAGGATCAGGCAAATATACAACCATATTTTGAGGGAAATCCAAACCTAAGATTATGGACTTTATATTAACAAAGTCAGACAATGGCAAAGCAGAACTCAAACTAAGAAACTTTTGCCTGAATTTAAGAGTATTTTTCAACCCAGACTGTACTGATGAAAAGGACAAAAATAGATTCACATCAATTTTCCAAGTAGTCATTCAGTAAGTATGTAATCTACATACAGCAATAATTAAACATTTATTAAAGGAACGATGTCAAATATTCTCTTTATTAAGCTGTATCAATGTATCCTTCCCTGTAATGTCTTAGGTTGATTCTAAATCATTTAGGGAGGCTGGTCTATGTTAAGTATAATTATTTATAAACCTACAACAAACAGAATAAATTAAAATTGTACACAAAATTAAATGTTTTCATCCTACAAGCTTTTTATAGTTCACATTGTTTCCTTTGGCCATTTGTTTTTAATGTGCAACCAGTAAATAATGGTTTTTTTATGTTTCACTTTTTAAAATACAGTCTTCCAAAAGCTCAGCTAGAAATGTCCATTTCAAAAAATTCACTCCTAACCAGCTGGCTCTTTCAGTGTGCAAAGTGAAAACGTAGCCCATAGTGATTTTCTGCAGGTCAGATGAAATCACTTAGGGTACTCAACGTGGTTTCCAGTCTATGCCTCAGGAGAAATGTCCTTCAACTAGCAAGTGTTTCTTTTAAACATCAGACCAGCTACTGTTGTTTAAACACTAGTGTTATCTCTCCATGGTTAGAATACATATGCATGCTGAGAACTATATGAACATTATTCTGTATAAAAATGAAATTGGAACATATTTGCATTACGAACACTGTATGGAGTCCTTATAAACTTTAAGCAACCAGAAGGCAGTGTATGGTGAGCTAAAAGTTTTTTAATGCTGATCATTTCCTCTGTTTTCAATGGTTCTTTAGGCCCAAAACACTTCGTAGGTATCTTCAGAGATTTAATAATGGCCCATGTAAGCAAAAATGCTAAATATCCAAAAGAAAAAGCATCCTTAGTGTCAAGAAAAACTTAAAAATTGCAAATAATCTTAATTTATACTCTTCTCTGTGAAATAACAAATGGCTAATAATATACAGCCTTTTAGTAAAAAAAAAAAAAAAAAAAATTGGGGGGGGAGAAAACCTTAATGTATAAGAAAATTTCAATTCTGAAAAAGTGTCAAAGTTCACCAAATATATTCCTTGTTTTTCTGAGGGTTGCATTTTTTTATTAAATCATATGGGTTGCATTTTTAATTTGTTTACTATTTCAAAAGAAAAACACAATCCCAATTTTACAACAAAACAATGAATTTTTTAAAAAGGCAATTTGGCTCATCCACAAGACCCTTTCCTTCATACCCTATCAAGAGATTAAACAAACACAAGTACTTATTGCATCAAATAAGGTCAAAGTTTTCCCACAAACTATGACTATGTGACAAAGCCATGCACACTAAACTTGCTGATCCTATAACTGATTTTCAAAAGACATATTGCCTGATTACCTTTAGACATCCCAAAGGATTGTTTTTTTAAAGATCAGGATTCCTTTTTACCCCACTGGTTACCTTAAATGGAATTGAGTATCTATACCTTTCTTGTATGGAAAAGAACTACTTTTGTTTGTATAGACACTCTAATCTCTTTTCCTTGACAAGTAAAAAATATAAAGTTCAGCTTAATTTTTTGGAAGGACAGGACTGAGGCCTAAGTCTAGGAACCAAAAACCTGTATGCCAACCATTGGTTAAGAACTACTGCTACTAATTAAAGAACCATTCTACTTTAATGGCAGTTTTTAGAAAGGAGCTATTCTCATTAAAAGAGAAGTGTGGATGTCATTATACTAGCCAAAAGAACAGTATGTACATTATAACATTGTATATTTAATAAGAACACTGAAGGCCCTGTGGTTTAGTGTCAGAAGTATGTGCTGCATTGTAAAGGATCAGAGTTCAAGGTCATTAAACAAACCCTTTGATCCTTATATGTGCAAGAATGAGGAAACTAATAACAATGAACTACAGATGGTAATAACAACATTCCCCCTTAATGCAAGTATCAGCATTCAGAGCTTCCCTTTTATGTTAGTTTCCTAAAATATAAAATTTGAAAGAAAAAAGAAAATTCAAGAAAAAAGAGACAAAGTGCAAACCTATGAGAAATATCTGATAATCTGTATTTATATAAATTTAACCTAATAATAAAATGATTCCAGAGCTTCTCTTCTTCTCTGGGCTTCTGCAGTTTGTATTGGTTGCCATGCCGACTCCAATAAATGTGAGAGAAAAATGCAAATTCCTCTCACCAAATAGGGAGCGGAAGGATGAAACAAATTAGGAATGTCTAGGCCACTTATCTGAGAACAGATACCTCCATTCGTATAGAACTATAAGAAGATAGATCAAGTAGGTAGTAAACACATTCTGAATTGTTTTATGATCATGAGAAGTTGTTTCTATGGAGACTATAGCCTTTTCTTAATCTACAAATGGCAAAAATTGAAGTGAAAGCTGTGGTGCAGGTAATTAGCCAGTGATGGGCTCAAATCTACAAATGCAACTTGCCAGTATTACTGTACTGGAAACAAATACCCCACCCCCCTATAAAGCATCCCTACCATTTTGGCATTCTTTAGAACTTCTACACACATAAGTAGATGAAATGGTAAAGGAATACAACATATCAGAGAGGAAAGAAAGGGCTAGAGACGAGAAATAGGAAAATAAAGGAAAAACTGAATTAGCAAATACACAATTTAAAATTTCTGTGTCACACTGTCTACCATTAATGCAAGTTCAAAAAAAAAACTGTCTTGTTAAATATCTGCATAATTATTTGAAGGAAAAGTGATTTATCAAACTTTTTTATCCAAAATTCTTCTATTTTGAAATATACAATGGATTATTGTAAACTATAGTCAAAATGATCTAACACTAGGTAGGTCCTATTTCTGCAATCAAACCATACATCTATACCCACTAATAAACTTCTCTTCCTTCCCTGCTCCTGGTAACCACCAATATACACTTTATCTTCATGAAATCCACTTTTTCATCTCCCACATATAAGTGAGAACATGCAGTATTTGTAGTACTTTTTTTTTTTTTTCTTTAGTATTTGTACTTCTATGCTTGGCTCATTTAACACAATGACCTCCAGTTTCATTCAAGTTGCTGCAAATGACAAGATTTTTTTTTTTTTTTTTTGCAGTTTTTGGCCAGGGCTGGGTTTGAACCTACCACCTCCAGCATATGGGGCCAGCACCCTACTCCTTTGAGCCACAGGTGCCACCCAAGATTTCATTCTTTTTTATGTCTGAATAATAGTCCACTGTGTGTGTGTATATACCACATTATCTTTATCCAGTCACCCGTTAATGGGCACTTAGGGTGATCTCATATTTTGGCTATAGCTGCACAATAGTGAGGGTATATCTTTGATATATTGATTTCCTACTCTTGCATGCACAGCTTGTAGTGGAATTGCTGCATCATATGACAGTCCCCTTTTTAGTTTTTTGAGGAACCTCCATTCAGTTTTCCATAGAGGCTACACCAATTTATATTCCCACTAATAGTGTATAACGTATTCCCTTTCTCCAAACCCTTACTTCATTACATCCATCATTCTTTTTTTATAAAAGCATTTTAACTGGGGTGAGATGATGTCTCACTATGGTTATGAGGTACATTTCTCTGATGATTAGTGATGTTAAGCATCTTTTCCTATACTTCTTGGTCAAGTATGTGTACATCTTCTTTTGAGAAATGTCTATTCGGATATTTTGTCCACTTTTTAATTGTATATTTTTGTTATTGAATTATGTAACTTACAAATTCCTGTTGTTAATATCTTGTCAGATGAATACTTTGCAATATTTTCTCCCATTCATGGGTTATCTCTTCCCTTTATTGTTTCCTTTGCCGTGAAGAAGTTTTTTTACATTGATGTAATCCCACTTATCTATTTTTGCTTTGGTTGCCTGTGATTTTGAGGTCTTATCCAGGAAATCCTTTCCCAGACCAATGTCCTAGAACATTTCTCCAATGTTTTCTTATTTTGTAGTAGTTTCAGAGTTTCAGGTCTCAGGTTGAGTCTTTAATCTATTAACAATTTGATTTTATTTTTATATATGCTGAGAGATAGGAGTCTAGTTTCATTCTTCTGCATACAGTCATCCAGTTTTCCCACCACCATTTATTGAAGAGACTGTCCTTTCCCAGTTGCATAGTCTTGGCATTGAGCTACATATTTTATTTGTAGCTCTTGAAAACAAGTTGGCTATAAATGTGTGAACAGATATCTGGTTTCCTTCTTCTGTTCCATTTGTTTATGTACCTGTTTTTATTGTACTACCATGCTGACTTGGTTACTATAGTTTTATAGTTTATTTTGAAGTCAGGCAGTTGATGCCTCCAGCTTTGTTCTTTTTTGCTCAGGATTGCTTTAGTACCTAGCTATTTGAGGTCTTTTGTGATTTCATATAAACATTGACTTTTATTTCCTACTTCTGTGAAGAATTACATTAGTATTTTGATAACATTAAAATTTTATAAATTGCTTTGGGTAGTATTGTCATTTTAATTACAAGCCATGAGCACGGAATATCTTTCCATTTTAGAGGGTCCTCTTCAATTGTTTTCATAAGTGTTTCATAGTTTCCCTGGTATAAATCTTTTACTTCTTTGGTTAAATTGATTCCTATATATTTTATTTTATTTGTAGCTCTTGTAAATAGAATTGCTTTCTTGATTTCTTCTTCAGATTGTATTATAATTGTATAAATTATATTGTATAAATATAATTGTATAAATTAGATTGTATAAATGTTGACATTTATAAATACTGCATATTTTTTATGTCAATTTTCTATCTTGAAACTTTACTGAATTTATCAGTTCTAGCAGTTTTGTGATGAAGTCTTTAGATTTTTCTAAATATAAGATCATGTCGTCTGTGAACAAGGCTAATTTGACTCATTCCTTTCCAATTTCAAATGCCTGTTTTTTTCCTGCTTAATTACCCTGTCCAAGACTTCCAATATTATGTTGGATAAAACTGACAAACACTGGCATCCTCATCCTGTTCCACAACTCAGAGAAAAGTTTTCAATTTTTCCCTGCTCAGTACAATGTCTGCTATGGGTTTGTCAGATACAGCCTTTATCATTTTGAGGTATGTTCCTTTTATACCCAGTTTGTTAAAAGTGTTTATCATAAAGAGATGTTGAATTTTACTGAATGCTTTTTCAATATTTGTTGAAATGATCATATGGTTTTTGTTCTTAGTTCTGTTAATGTGATGTATCACATTTATGGATTTGTATATGTCGAACCATCCTTGCATCCCTAGGATGAATCCCACTTAATCATGGTGAATGATCCTTTAATATGTTGTTGATATGGCTTGCTAGTAATTTTTTCTTTTTTTTTTTTTTTGCAGTTTTTGGCCAGGGCTGGGCTAAACCCACCACCTCTGGCATATGGGGCCAGCACCTTACTCCATTGAGCCACAGGTGCTGCCCGGCTTGCTAGTATTTTGTCAAGGACTTTTGCATCTATGTTCATCAATAATACTGCCCTATTGTTTCATTTTTGGGGTGTCTTTGGTTTTGGTATTGGATACTACTGGCCTTCTAGATTGAATTTGGAAATATTCCTTGTTCTTCAATTTTTCATTAAGAGTGTGAGCACAATCCATATTAATTGTTCTTTTTATGTTTAACAGAAATCAACAGTAAAGCCATCGTGTCCAGGGCTTTTCTTCAAAGGAGGACTTCTTATTAAGACTTTCATCTCATTACCCATTCTTGATTTGTTGGGGTCTTCTATTTCTTCATGGTTCAATCTTGGTAGGTTTTATGTCTCCATTTCTTCTAGGCTTTCCAATTTGTTGGTGTATAGCCGTTTATACAACTATACTTGTTCCGTCCTCACTTGTTATGTCCCCTTTCTCATTTCTGATTTTATTTATATGGGTCTTTTCTCTCTCTTTTTTTTTTTTTTTTTCTTCTTTGTCTAGTTAAAGGTCTGTCAATTTCATCTTTATAAAAACCAACTGTTAAGGCATTGCATTGGTGATTCAGTGCAGAATTGTTTCTTCTCAAAAAAAAAAAAAAAAGTTTGTTTAACTGACCTATATTTTCTTTTACTCTTAATTGCATTTATTCTGCTCTGATCTTTATTATTTCTTTCTTTTTACTAATTTTGAAGTTAGTCTGTTCTTGCTTTACTAGTCCTTTGACGTGCAATATTAAGTTGTTTATTTGATGTCTTTCTACTTTTTTAATACAAGTGTTTATTACTATTAAATTTCCTATTAGTACTGCTTTAATCTGTATACCACAGATTTGGATATATTGCATTCTCATATTCATTTTTTTTAAGAAATTTTTTAATTTCCTTCATATTTCTTCACTGACCCAATGGTTATCCAGAAGCATGCTCTTTAAATTCCATACGTTTGTGTATTCTTTTTGAAGTTCTTCTTATTGATTTCTAGTTATATTCCATTATGGTCAGAAAAACTACTTAATATAATTCCTACATTTTGAATTTGTTGAGACTTGCCTTGTGGCCTGAGACATGGTATGCTGGAGAATGTTCTATGAAAAGAATGTGTATTTGGCAGCAATTGGTTGAAATGTTCTGTTAAAATAATTTAAGTCTATTTGGTCTAGGGTAATTTAATTCTAATTTTTTCTTTTGTTGATTTTCTGACTGGATGATCTATGCATTTCTGACAGTGGGGTACTAAAGTTCTATAGTATTTTTGTATTGAAGGCTATCTCTCCCTTTAGGTATATTAATGTTTGTTTTATATACATGACACTTCTAGTGTTGGGTGCATAGTTATTAATCATAATATAGTGACCTCCTTTGTCTCTTTATAGTCTTTGATATGTAGTCTACTTTACCTGATATAAATATAGCTACTCCTACTGTTTTGTTGTTTCTAAATTGCATGGAATACCTTATTCCACACTTTTCAGTCTACAAATGTCTTCACAGGTGTAGTGGGTTTCTTATAGGCAGTATACAGTTGAATGTTGATTCTTTTATCCATTTAGTCACTCTATGACTTTTAATTGGAGAACTGAATCTCCATATCACTTACATTCAGAGTTACTATTGATAAGTAAGGAATTTCTTTTTCCATTCTGTTCCTTATTGTCTGGTTGCTTTCTAAATCTTCTCCTCCTGTATGATTGTCTTCCTTTGTAGTTCAGTGATTTTCTCTGGTAGTATGTTTTAATTCTTTCCTTTTTGGTTTTAGTGAATCTATTATACATTTTAACATTGTGGTAACCATGAGGATTATTAAACACCTCATAGATAATACAACAGTTTAATTTAAAGAAATTACAACTTACATCACATAGAAAACAGAAACAAAGAAAAAAATGAAGAAATAAATTCTATACTTTATTTTTTTTATTGTTAAATCATAGCTGTGTACGTTAGTGCAGTCAAGGGGTACAATGTGCTGGTTTCATATAAAATCTGAAATATTCTAATGAAACTGTTCAACATAGCCTTCATGGCACTTTCTTAGTTATTGTATGTACACATTTATATTCTGCCTTTAGTAAGTTTCACCTGTACCATTCTAAGATACGCCATAGATGTGGCCCCACCCATTACCCTCTCACCACCCTAACCTCCCCCCTCCCTTCCCCTCCCTTGATCCTTTCCGCATAGTCTTGTGCTATAATTGGGTTATACCCTTCATGTGAAAGCTATAATTTAGATTCATAGTAGGGGTGAGTACATTGGATACTTTTTCTTCCATTCCTGAGATACTCTGCTAAGAAGAATATGTTCCAGCTCTATCCATGTAAACATGAAAGAGGTAAAATCTCCATCTTTCTTTAAGGCTGCATAATATTCCATGGTATACATGTACCACAATTTGCTAGTCCATTTGTGGGTCGATGGGCACTTGGGCTTCTTCCATGACTTGACAATTATGAATTGGGCTACAATAAACATTCTGGTACAGATGTCTTTGTTAAATTATCATTTTTGGTCTTCTGGGTATAAACCTAGTAAAGAAAGTATGGGATTGAATGCCATGTATATTTTTAGGTCTGTAAGTATTCTCCAAAAATCCTTCCAGAAGGAACGTATTACTGTGCATTCCCACCAGTAGAAGTGAGCCCTTTTCTCCACATCAACGCCGACATCTCTGGATTTGGGATTTTGTTATGTGGGCTACTCTTACTGGGGTTAGGTGATATCTCAAAATAGTTTAGATTTGCATTTCTCTGATGATTAAGGATGATGAGTTTTTTTCATGTGGTTGTAGATCATGCGTCTATCTTCTTTAGAGAAGTTACTCTTGAAGTCCCCTGCCCATCCTGACATGGGATCACATGTTCTTTTCTTGCTAATACTTCTGAGTTCTCTGTGGATTCTGGTTATTAGACCTTTGTCAGAGGTATAACCTGCAAATATTTTCTCCCATTCTGAGGGCTGTCTGCTTGCTTTACTATGTTCTCGGCTGTGCAGAAGCTTTTAAATTTGATCAGGTCCCAGTAGTGTATTTTTGATACTACTTCAATTGCCTGGGGAGTCCTCCTCATAAAATATTCATCAAGGCCGATTCCTTCAAGAATTTTCCCTGCACGTTCTTCAAGTATTTTTATACTTTCATACCTTAAGTTTAAATCTTAAACTTTTTATCCACTGAGAGTCTATCTTAGTTAATGGTGAAAGGTGAGGGTCCAGTTTCAATCTTCTACAGGTTGCCAGCCAGTTCACCCACCACCATTTGTTAAATCGGGAATCTTTTCCCCACTGAATGTTTTTAATTGGCTTGTCAAAGATCAAATAATGGTAAGTAGCTGGATTCATCTCTTGGTTCTCTATTCTGTTCCAGACATCTACTTCTCTGCTTTTGTGCCAGTACAATGCTGTTTTGATCACTATCGATTTAAAGTACAGTCTCAGTCTGGTAGTGTGATTCCTCCT
>CAUYPK010076843.1:0-75966 GCA_963574355.1 Loris lydekkerianus
CAGAAACTTCTCTGTATCCTCCATGGGCTCTCCAGAAGACCGTGTTGATGGCTTTTTCACAACATCCTTCATGGCCCCCAGCATTAAAATGCTTTTGTTGTTTTCTGCATCTGGCAGTAGCAAGGGAAGAGCAAACTGGCACTGATACATGTTTGACATGATTTCCTGTTGCAAAGTGCTGTCTGAACATAGCATGGAGGCACAAAGGACATGAGAGGATTGATGTATTGTGCGTCTTGAATTTCCAAATTCTCCAATCCAGTCAGCAATTCCCCTTCGTTATCTTCACCCAGAACCCTGTGCCTGAGAATTGGGTCTTTAGCTGTCATATCCAGGGCTTGAACTTTCATCAGGAAGTTTCAGACTAAGTCTCCTGGAGTCTAAGGCATCCACTCCCATCCTTTTTCTAAAGAGAATTTTTTAACACAATCTGGAAGAAGCTTTCTGCTTCTATCCATGTTCAAACATGACAGGACATCTTTAAACACTTTTCTTCTTCCTTCCAGACTTTTCTCTTCCTCCTCCACCTCCTCCTCCAATGAAATGCCGGTTTCCGAGGCTTCGTAATTCTGTTCTTCATCAGAGAACCCTGTGGTTTCTGAATAGTCAGAGTCCTCTTCACCCTTGTATACAATGTATTCTGGGGCATCATAATCCTCCTCTTCCACAGTGGTTTCTGTTTCTTCAGAGTAGGTAACAGATTCTAGATAGTCATCTCCTAAATATAAACAGTCATCTGGCTCCTCCTATCTCTGTCCATCCCTTAAATATGTAATAGTTGCTGGAACTTTGTATTCAATATCCTCAAATGAATACGGCAGTGTGCCTGTTGGTGTGTCACATCCCTTCTCGTTCTCCAGGGAGGACAAAGAAGTTTCCCTAAAGTTTTCCAAAGCCAAGTGCTCTTTCTCTTTGAAAGACACTGTGATTTCAGGATTCTCAGGCTGTTTCTTCTCAGAAGAAAAAGCACCTTCTGAATTCTTGCTTACCCCAATAGATTGAGGAGGTGGGACATTCTCGTGTTTTAAAATTTCATGCCTTAAGCCCCAAAGGAAGCCCCATGGAAGTTGACTCTGGAAAAGTACTAAATAAACACTTGAAAAAATGCTGACAGGTCACCTCTCCTTTTCTTTGTATCAAAATTAACAACTCCTGACTTTTCTTCAGGGGGTCTGTAACATGTTCCAGAGTCCCAAATTCTTCTGCAGAAATCAGCCTCCAAGAGGTTAAAGTGTCTAATACAAAATCAGGATCTTGTTGGAGGATTTCAAGCAACATTTTTTGTTCTCTTTCTACGATCTCTGAGGGAACACTCTCGGCAGCCATAGTTCCTGTTTCCTCAGACCAGGAAATGGATTATGAAACCATCCTTATAAGTAAATAAGAAGAGTTAAAAAAAACACCCCCCCAGTTTACTTTGTCAGAAAAACCCTCAGCAATTCTATTTGGTCAAGATTATTATTTTTTATTTCAAATTAATATGAGGGTAAAAATTTTGAGTTTACAAAGTTATCACTTCCAAGGTAAACTTCAAGTTGTAGAAGAGTCCTTCCTGAAAGGCAAATTTTCTACAGAAAGAAATCATTTTGGGGTTTTTTTATGCCTCTCTATTAATTTATTAATAAATTCAGTGGCTTTCAATAGAAAAGCAAGAAGAGTCCCCATATGGAGATAATCTTTCAACAACTTAGCTAGACCCTTTATTTAAAATTCCTCAACACTCACCTCTCTTGTGAAACCACAGTGTTATCATAAAGATTGCTAATGATGTTATAAAGCAGAACATGGGGCTTAGAAGGTAGGTGAACTGAAACAAGGAAACATTTACCAATCTTCATCTTTGTAGTTCAATTATCTTTTCCATGACTTTTTTCTAACTACAGTGTCTTCTTAAAGAGGGCAGGAACTCGGTATCCTCCACAGAGTGTGGGACAGAAGCAACACGGGCTAAGTGATGAGTCCATGGATGAATGATTTGACATCATACCCAGTCACCAAAGTTGTCAAACCAAACCCAATCATCTGTCTCCAATCTGGTCCACTCATTCATTCACCCTCACAACTCTGATTTCTGTACCTGTTCTACTTACCATACAGCAAAAGGGATGCTGGATCGAGCCCCAGGCTCTCACAACCAGGGATGTTCTGATCATGGAAATCTTGTAGCAAAATGCCCAGCACCAACTCCTCACTCATCATATACTTCATAAAATTTTCATTATCTGATGGGACCCCAAATTGTAGGTAGTAAATCACTGTGGAATTTTCACCACTAAAAGGCAAACCACAGACATTAAAACATAGAAACAGAATTACACTCCAACTCAAAAAATCAGTAACTTTTTTTAGTGCTGCATGTTCTTCTGGTACAAAACAGCAAAAGGCATTCCATCCTAGCAGAATGTGCTGTCCTAGAAGAATCTTCTTCATAGGTCTGTTACAAAAGGTTGAGGCGCTCCAGACCTCTTCCATCTAATGATTGCTTAGGAATCCACTGCAAGATGCTGTCTAGGGAGAGCCACCACCCAGCTATGGCCAAGGATGACAACAAGGCTGACAAATTGTCCCAACTGCATCCTTTATCCTGGGGGGGTGTCCAACCTGTAGCCCATGGGCCTCGTGTGGATTTGTTGAGACCTGTTTTGCTTATCTGTGGTGTCAGATATCACAAAATTTATGCGCAGATCTTTTCTTTGCTCATCAGCTTTCATTAGTATTTGTGTATTTAATGTATGGCCCAGGACAACTCTTCTTCTTCCAATGTGTGGAAAAAAAAAAAAAGAGTCAAACCCAGGAAGCCTGCCCTTTTTATGCTTTCCCTTCTCCATGTTCTTAATGCTGCCCCCATGACTCCCTGTCAGAGCTACTGAGTTTAACCAGCTCTTTATTCAACCTATAAAAATGTTTAAGGAAGGCCCCCAAGCTCCCTCCCATTGTTTGGGTCCAGAACTTCTGAACTATCATAGAGACTGCTGTGTCCATGCAAAGAATCATACTTCCCCTGTGTGTCCCTAAAGTGAGAAACTTTTCTGTCCCATTTCCTGTTCCAGAGGCTCCTAAGATAGGAGGACCAAGCTTTTTAACTCTCAGCAATGGGATCTAGGGAAAAGAAGTTTCATCTTCCTAGAACATATTTTTCCCATTTTCAAAATAAAAACAAACATAGAGCTATCCTCAGTTAATTAGTAGCTTATGCTCTTCTTTAAATGTTATTTCAACCCTTGTAATTTTCACAGTTATTCTATTACTTTTATTCAAGGTAGTCTAGATTAAAATAACTAACAGGAGATCACATCCCAGACCATTGCCCCAGTGAAGTTTCACAGGTGCCTGAATGAGGCCGCTGCTCTTGCTAAGAACAGGCAGAGCTCCCTCTTGTGGCCATAGATCGCATAGGCCAATACTCTTGCGTCTTAGAAGGTGGCTGACAATTCAGTTTATAAACTCTATGGCCAAGTAATGTGACAAAGCCTGTGGATCAAATGAATAATACAGTCAGGCCTCCAGAGAAACTCACAATTTCAAGGCTGCCACTATAGGCAGGCTGGACAATGCATTTTCAAATTCCAGTTGAGCTACCCTAGTTTGCACGTATCATTACTTATTCTGGGAGCTCTGCCCTCTAATTATGGCTAAGAAGGGTTAACACCAGGACAGGCAGCTACCCTGCATTCCAATGGGCAAGGATGTGGCCTGGCTAATAGAAAGGGTCTGAGGCTGATGTTCAGAAGACCAGGTCAGAAAACAAATTAGAAGCTGTAGCCTACTATGGCCTAGCTAGTCTGTTCACTGCTAGACTTTTCAGGGCAGCAGTGAACCCTGTGGCCTTTGCCCCAGGTGCCCATCACTGGAGTGAGTCCAGCAGCCTGGAACAAAGGGAACTGTTTCAGGCTCTTCTTGGACCAGTCTAGGACTGAGATCAGGATTCCCCTGGTGACACAAGCACATATGCCAGGGCTGTGGCTGTCTCCTAGCAGTACGGCATCCTTTAGGAAGCAATAGCTATTGTTACTCGATTCAACATGGTAGAAACATTTTAGAAACCCTAGCACAGACCACCCAGCACTCTAAACAAAACAAGAATATTTTCCAGAGAGAATTTCTTTACCCAAAATACGAAAGTTCCTGGGTTTTTTTAAAAACAACTTTTAAAAATAGATTCTCTAACATTAAGTGTTGGCCAGGTTTCTAGCCATGCTTTTCTGATGGATTTTTCTCCATATCCACCTCTACCCCTATGATATAATCCCAGCTCCTCTGGACCCATACCATAGGGCTAGATCTGGGAAAGGCCACAGAGGATTTCAGGGACCTTCCTCTTTCAACTCCACCTCCAGTCTTTGAATTGCAAGTTGAGGCAAGGACATGAAGGAAGATGTGTTGGGTCTGATTATCATTTCTCCTTCCTCATGGCTTGTGATTAAAATGAGCAATGTCAAAGATGTCATGATCAGGTAACATGGACACAGGGGGCCTATAAAAATGGCAGCCAGCCACCCTAAGTGTCTGAAGACCGCAGGTCTATTTGGTCCCGCCCCATGGTGCTACTCCGTGCTTTCCATGCTTCCCCTCCCAGGTTTGCTAAGATTATGGTTTGAGAGGGAAATCTCAATAGAATAATCCTTTTGGTGGTCACATTTCAGGGACATCTTAGGAAGAGTGGATAATAAAGCTTCCATATAAATCAGATCCAATAGTCCTAACCATACAAAAGGATAATAAATTGACTCCTCCACTAACACCCCGATGTCTACAGCCCAAGAATATTAAAGATCAGAAGGAAATTTTAAACATAAAAAATACATACATGTTTACACACTATGCATGTATGGTAGATATGGTAAATACATGTACAGAAGAAATCACACCAAACTGTTGACAGCTGTTAACTTTTGTGGCAGGGAATGGAATTAGCTAATGGTGCTGGTGGGGGAGAAGCAAGGAAGCTGAAGGTAGACTATTCCTGTAGGATGTATCTTTATGTTTTTAATATTAAGCACAGAGAATATAATCCTAGATTATTTGTGTTCCTCAAAAGCAAAAGCCAGGACATAGATTACATCATTTATATCACAGCGTTATCTGAGATCTATTTCTCTTTCTACCCGTAGCTTATCTGAACATCCAAAATTAAACAGGAATGGTTCACCAGGAACTGGCTTTTCCTCTCCACTCTGTAGCTTTGCTTGAATCATATAATTAATCTGTGCTTCCTTTTTCTCATTTGTAAACTAAGAAAGTTGAGCCAGTTGGTTTCCAAAGACGCTCGCTCCCAATGTCTTGAAAGAATCACACTCTGTGATTCTAAGATTGGTTCCCTTCATGCTCTGAAGCTCAGGGAAACCCTCCCAGGTAAATGGTGATGGGGTGGGCGTGGGGGAGGATCTCCTCCCAGAGAAAGACCAAAGTGGAATACTCCACAGTCTTACCTGAAGTCCACTATTTCAACGGAAGTGAAATAACGCCTCAGAGCCGGAGATGTACTGTACACATTCGTGAGCTAAAACAAACAAACCACCACACACATGACTGACATCATATTGCACATCACCTGACAAAGCAGAGATCCTCCTAGACAGAGATTCTACTCTCGCCAGGAATTTACTTACCTAGAAGCTCTGAACCAAAAAATAGGAAGATTTGAGCCTAAAGTCAACTTAATGCTAATTCAAAAGACCCATGTTGATCAGAACCAAGTGATTTGGCTGGGAATTTTCAACTTCTCCTGTAAGTCACACTGACACCTATGGCCTTCGTGGTGTGAAGTGGCAAGGGAGACACCAGCACAGACCACCCAGCACCTGGGCCACTAAGGGCCCAAGGCTCCTTTCTTCCTTCTCCAGATAAAAAGCCATGCTAAACCACAGGCCAGCACTTCCCCTGGATGAAGGAATACTGTGGGGAATTGCAAAGATATGGAGGTTTTGTTTTATGCATGAACTATTGCAAACATCCTAAAAAAAGACGCCTATGTTCCCATTGCCTATGCTTCATGACTTCACATTTTGCTATGCTGAGTTCAGTCATTTTCAAGAAATGAAATAAAGCTAAAGTGACTCCTATGCACACTGTTCAGTTTGATCTCCCTGGATCCCTCATGCTAGCTGTCACCCTGAAGCCAGCACGCAACCTTTCCTTGCATAATATTATAAATTACTATTTCTTTATGTAGTCACATAATTTAATTTGCATTTTAATTCAAGTAAAAGTTACCATATTCCACATACTCTTCTATGCCTTTTTTTTTTTCCCCCTCACTCAAAGTTACATTTGAGATTTACCCAAAAGGCACATCTGGATGCAAGGTATCCATCTAACTCCTGTGCAGACTCCATTTGATGGTTAGACAGACTTACCCATCCCCCACCAGTGAGCATGTGCACTGTGTCCAATTTTCCCCTAATACTTATGCCAAAGTAGTCATCTTTCAATATCTTTGGACATCTCTTCTTAAACATGTAAGAGTTGTGGTGCATCTTACAAGGGTACATGTTAAATTTTCTAAATGTAGAATATAAAGGTCTTAACAAAATAACTAAGAAAATGCCGTGAAGGCTAAGTTAACCAGTTTGATGAAAATATTTCAAATTGTATATAAAACCAGCACATTGTATCCCATGATTGCATTAATGTACACAGCTTTGATTTAATAAGAAAAAAAAAAAGTTTCCCTGGGGTATATACCAGGAAATGGAAGTGCTGGGCCCATGGGCAGGTACATTTCCAACTTAACAAAATTGTTCTCCCTTTTCCTCTCCTCTTGGGAATGGATACATATTTGATTTCCCATATTCTAACCTGCATTTGGGGTGACCAGACTTAAATTTTTGCCAGTCTGAGGAGTGTGAAATAGTATTAAATCTTAAGAACATGTGGCTGGATGTATTTATATTGCATTTCTTTTAAATTTATGTTTTAAGGTTGTACACGTTGATCTCATGTTGGTTCTAGCATAGAAAAAGAGGATGGCCCTGGCATCTGGTTATACTTCTCAGCATGGACCCAGCTCTGAGGCGGGAGTGACCATGGCCAGGCATCTGAGAGCACAGCCAGACCTATCCCTGGCCAGCCCAAAGTCTCAGCCCTGGTACTGTTCTGGAATCTCCCCAGCATCCAATGGCTCCCTGGGGCTTAGCTAAGCATGCCCAGTGACTGACTACCTTTATGGTTTTGTTAGTGCCCCATTACTTTGCCCCACACAAGCAGGGGGGGCATACAAAGAACAGCAGAGCCCTCCCTGTAAGGAGCTCACCCAATTCCACCCAATTCCCACCCAATTCCAAATGGAATCTCAAGGAGGCTGCCCTTCCACAACACGTTGCCACTTAATTCAACAGATGCCACTCAACCTCTCAAAGGCATAGTGGAAATAATTAGAGCATCTGCTATTTTTGCTCCTCTAATCTTGTCATTATTTTTGTGATCTTCCAAAGAACCCAACAAAACAGGCATTAACATAACCCCCCTTTCTACTGGTAACAAAAACAGCACTCCATTCCAAGAGGTCAAGAAACCTATGTAAGATCACTCTGCTAATGAATGGCGAAGCTAAAATTCAATCCTAGGTATGATAGACACTAAAATTCAGCTTATTCCTGTTACCAGACTATCCATCAGATGCCCAAGTGCAGGGCCTCAACTGAATCCAAACTTCACAGAACAAATCCTTTTTATTAAAAAAATACATTCTGTAAAATGAAGATCAGTCAAAAGGCCACACTCAAGAAACCAAAAGACCACAGCTTCCCCACCCCTTAGGAACAAAAGATTGCCCGGAGGCTAGTAGTCATTTAGAAAACTCAAGAACTAGAAAAACAGCTTTTATAGATCTGCTCAGAATGACAGGGAGGAGGCTGGAGGTGATACACAGGGGAATATTTTTAAGCACTTAAAAAAAATTATAACAAGTAACAATAATGCCTCCCTCTTCCTTTTGGATTGAGCTTCCTATGTCTACTCTTCCTTCCAATCTTCTGTTCCCCCTACTCTCTTCTCTCCTTTACTAATCTTTAGGGCCTAGCACTATGCTTTGCACATAGTAGGCTCTCAATAAAGTTTTTAAGGTATGGAATGGAAGATGAGATCACTTTTAATGATCTAAGATTCTTTCTGGTGGCCTGGCCCCTGCTGTATCTAGGCCACATTTGCATTTGGGAGCTGTTTGTTGCACTGTCCACTTTGGGCCCACAGGAGTGAAACAGGGGCTCCTCACCCTTTGCTCTAGTGTCACCTTCACTGTGTCTAAAAGACTGGGTGCAAACTGAGCGAGGAGCCGTAGCAGAGTGTGACGCAGTGGCTGATGAGAAACCAGCTTCCAGAAGTTTGGGGCTGTTGTTCACTCCTAAATCAGGCACAAGGCACAGTGACATACCATGTAAGCAGAGTAATGGCTTCAGAGAAGAAAACTCTGGCTGAGATACAGCAGGGGCTATGAAAACTGTTTAGAAAAGCAAGAGAAAGGGCATACGGTTCCAATACTGACATACTAAAACTATACACTACTTAGCCTCCGCCTGAGTTCCTGGCACAGAACAGAGCTCCTAAAACCCTTATTTCCTGAGTGATAGGAGTGCTGGGTGTTATCTTGTATTCTAACATTTGGTGTTTGATTTCAGCTCTTGACGTAGAGCTGCTCTTAAATCCCATGGGATTTCCTGAGTGACGGGGGTGTCTTTTGTTCTAAGGAGGTGACTCTTGGTGTTTCCTGGATGGGATCTGGTCACCAGAAAGATTAAGCCGTGAATAGCAGCTTGGAACTTTCAATCCCTGCCATTGGGAGGGGACAGGCCAGAGAATGAGTTAATAATCCTTCATGCCTACAGGATGAAACCTCCGTAAAAAATCTCTAGAAGACAGGCCGGGAGAGCTTCCGGGTGAGCTGCTGACCGCCATCTATGTGCTGGGAAGGCAGTGTACCTGGGAAGGGGTGCACCTGGAGAGGGCATGGACACTCCCAGTCCTTCTGACATGCTGCCCTTTCACCTCTTCACCTGGCTGCTCCTCTGCGTCTTCTGTGATGTTCTTTATAATAAACCAGTAAGGGGAGTATTTCCCTAGGTTCTATAAGCCATTCTCGCAAGCCATCAAACCCAGGGAGGCAGTTGTGGAAACCTCCAGTGAATAGCTGGTTGGTCAGAAGGACAGATGACAATCCAGACATGTGATAGGTATCTGGAGTGAGGGCTGTCATGTGGGGCTGAGCCCTTAGTCTGTGGGGTCTGCACTGACCCTGGGTGGATGACGTCGGAGAGAAACTAGATCACAAGACAGCCGGCTGGTGTCAGCAAACTGGTTGGTGTGGGAGATAAAACCCACACATTTGGTCACAGAAAGGTTTAACACTGAGGGTGAGAATAGACAAAAGCAGTTTTTCCTATACAAATATACACTCCCATTTACCATCTATATCCAGAAACTTCTGGAAGTTGACCTAATGGAAGAAAGGAGTTGTTGACCTGACAGTAAGACAATAAATTAAGTTGCTAATATTTGTTCCTGAGCATATTTGGTTGGGAAATGAGGGACAGGAGTCTTTTACCTCCTTGTGCCTTACTTTTATCATCTGTTCACTGGGTAATTCTCAAAAACAAAGAAGTCTTTCCAATTTCTTTGTGTGCAATCTTATTTGAACCTGTGAGGTATACAGAAAAAGCATTGTGATTGTCACTTATCAGAGAGGGAACTGGCTCAGAGCCATCTGACCTGTGTACTTGCCCCAGGCGTCACTGTCAGGCCCTTGTCAATGCACAGTGAAGAGATAAAACTACCTGGAGAATTTGCTCATGTCTAGCTCTGGGCAAAAGATATGGATCTAAGGTGAAAAACCAACACCCATTTCCCTTCGGCACAGAGAGTCTGGTCTGTAACTGGCGACACATGGATGCTCACTCATTTCATCTTTGCTCAGCTACTGCAAAACCTCTCCATTAAAAAAGCCACCAAGAGGAAAGTGGCCAGAAGCTTCTTACTCAGCAACTTGCTCTGGGAAGTGAGTGGAAGGAAAGGAGAAAAGGGAACTGCAGGTAAGATAAAAATAAGGAAGAGGAGAAAGAGAAGCTTGGAGTAATTGTCACAGGATACAAACTCCTGTGATGAAGGGAGCAATCAAATCTCCTGCCTCTGGGCACCTGACAACTGATCTAACAGGACTGGAGTGGACTCGCCTCCATCAGTGGCTTTTCTTAGGAATCAAATGGAAGCCAGATGAGGAAGGCTCAATCATTCAAACTCGCCACCCCAGAGCAGTCCGATGGCTGGCTGGTTGCTCTTGCTCAGATTTTCTCATAAAAGAACCTCCTGGGTCTGGCCGTGAACCACGCTGCCATTGACAGGATGACCAGACGACCCAACCACCCTCCTGCTCTGGCTGCAGATCCCCTGCATGGCACAGGGGGCTCACCCTCCTGCATTCCCCACTCCACAAATGATCATCCATCTGCCTGGTCACCCAACCAGAAGCCTGGAGACAGGCTCTCCCTCACCAGTCACTGAGTCCTGTTGAGTGAGAATACCTCTTAAATCTCACTGGAGCCCTTAATCTGAACCTGACGCTGCCTTGGTTCAAGTTTCCCTCATTTCTCACCTGCACCTTCTAACTAGTCTCTTCCTCCAGTCTTTTTCCACCATCACCCAGAAAGGCTAACATGAAAACCCGACCATGTCAATCTGCTGATTAAAATCTTCCAGTGACTAACAAAAGAGTGAGAGAACCACACAACGTACCAAGGCCACCGCACACTACTCTGCAGACTCCCTGATGCCCCAGGCTCTTTTATCCAGAAAATACTTCTGAAAATTGCCTCCAACCCCACCTCAGATGCCCCCTGACTAAAACACTCTGTACATATTTCAGTAACCAAACCACCACATTCTTTTGTAACTACCTATATAATCACTGCCTGTGCTTGGCGTGTGATCCCACAGAGGACACAGCCTATGTGGCCCTGACACTTGGCATGCTGTCTAGAATGTCATAGACACCCTCCATGAATAATATAGGTTAAATCAATGTAAAGACCAGAGTGAGTAAATAGAACACCGTCCTCTAAGATATACACAGCCACAGGCCAGGGCTCTCCCCTCTGGCTTTGCACTACAGAAAATGTTTCCAACCATCATTTTCTATTAAAATCCAGATAAAGAATCTGAGATTAAAGCCACTTACTCTATAGCTCTACGCCAATTATTCTAGCGAAACTCATGTGCTCCTGTTAAGAACTCAGTAAACAATGTGTTAGACATAGTTACCCTCTTCGTGAGCAGGTGAGGCAACTCCTCTTCAGTAACACACTCCTCTGGAATCTTTAGCATGACCAAGAATGTTTTGTTTGATGATAACTCAAGTATTTCATTTTCATCTTCATCAACATAATTTACTGAAGAGAGCACGGGGAGATAAAAGTAAAACAACAGTAAATACCTACATCAAGTAATAAATTATTTCACTGACCGCTATGTTTAAACATGACAATGAACACATATCAAGGACAAAAGCTGGGCACAGTAAGCAAGTATAAGCAGAAATGCTTTCTCTGCTTAAGTAAAACAGGGGCTGTCAAAAAAAAGGCAGGGTCTTGTCTCCATCATCATGAAAGTTTTGTTGGTTTGATGCTGAATGACTCTCAGATTCCACTGAATACAGATTGGGGAAAGGTTGGAGGGAGTGAAGAACATGAACTTCATTGTTAAAGTGAACCTGCGGCTTAGCTGAGTTTACGGGTGTCAAGGCAGGTGTTGGGAGAAGGTACTTGGGATCAATCAGGAGTAGGAGGGATGGGGAGTGAACGAGCAATTTCTTTGCATCACCTTCCAGTTCTGTGCTATCAGACTATGAAAAGAAAGTGACTTCATCACAGAACAGAGGAGGGATTTGAAAATGAGCAAGTGAGCCCTCATCTTGAAGTCACCCGAGGAAGGCAGGGAATGGGCATGAAATCACCGCTCCATCTCCCCCAGCAGAGGGATGTTGACGCATTCTGTTTGCAGAAGAGAAGCCGAACTGTATCCAAAGCCTCCAGGCACCCAGGAATCCGGTTTCTGAGACAATGAGTTCTGTGTTCTAATGACTGCTAGCTAATTGATTTTTAAGTACTTAGAGTGAAAGGAAAACCCACACAAAGCCGGGAGCCAGAAGCCAGAAGCTGGCACCGGTGTGCTAATTATGATCCCTGGCTCCACGCAGGAGACCACCTCGCTGGTCCTGGGAAAGGCTGGTTGGGAGCAGGCAGGTACTCGTGTTACCAGAGACTTTCCTCTCAAATCCCATGCTTCCAGAGTAACAAACGTAACCAGCCTCTTTCACTGGACTTTGAAAAGGCCACAGTGGAATAAAGTCAGCATTTGTGTTGGAGGGGCAGGAAAAACATAGTAAGAATCCTGGTACTACTCCCTGAGGATAAGTGGACGTGTGAGGTATTAGGGGAAGGACTGTGCAGGGAGGAGTGAGACAGCAGGCCTAAGACTGCTACCATTAGAAAGGCCCGCTCAAGGTTGGCCCCTGCTAGCATCTGGGAACCTGGACTGGGGAAGGTTCCCACCATTCCCTGACAAGAGTGACTCACTGTACCTCAACTGTTTGTACAAACATCTCCTTCCCTTCTCAGAGTGTGGATTTGGGGTATAGCTAGGCAGAGGCTGTGTAAACGACCAATCTCTAATGAGCTCACAGTAGACAGCATTTCACATGTGTTATCACAGCTAATTGCTCAAGGAATTAAATGTGCCTTGTGCAATGGCAGTGGGGGAGGATTCTTAAGAGCTTGCTCCAAGTTGCCTCTGGATTCTGCTGTCATCAGTCCTTTTATGTAAGGTGTCATTTTGCTATAATAAATCATGGTCTTAGTACAGCAAGATGCTGAGTTCTGTAAGGCCACCTAGCAAGTCATTGAATCCAAAAGCCATCCTGGGGACCCCACACACAGGGAATTGTTCCTGCATCCTGATTTTCTGTAAGTCATTACATTTGTTTGCCTGTTAATAAAAGTCATGTCCTCATAGCAGAAAACTTGCAGAGTACAGAAAATTGAAACAAAGCAAACAAAAATATACTAATAAACCTTTAATCGAGAGGTCCCTCGATATTTTATATTCTATATCTGAAGTCTTAATGAGTAGATAACTTACATCCTGCCTTTTGTTACTTGTTGCTATCATTGCTTATTTGTCTTGATATTTTTGTTGTTGTTAACTTATCAAAAGCTATTCTCAATGTGCTTGAAATTCTTTTCAAAGATTATTTTAATGGCTTGATAATATTCATAATAGATTCACTTATTTTCTTAAATATGACATTTAGCATTTTCAGCTTTTCACTGCTATAAATAATGTTGCAATGGATATCATTGAGCTCTACACCTACCACGTAGATCTCCATAGTATGTATCAATGCCTGTGAAAGGACTAGCTTATGCCAAAGGATAACACAGGATTCAAATAACTGCTCAACCTGAGGTGCTGAGAAGAGATTCCAAGTTTGAAAGGAGCTCTCCAATAACAGCTCCAATGTACCACCAAAAAAATGAATATGTACTAAGACCTAGATAAATAGTTGTGTTTGTCAAAATAATAACAATAGAAGCAGGCTTGCCCAGTCAGGAGAGTTTTTATGTCACTATTGAGACAATCTGAGCAGCACTTTCCATGTAGAGAAAATGTGTTTTTCTTTCCTTTCTTTTCTTTTCTTTCTTTCTTTTCTTTTTTTTTTTTTTAGACAGAATCCCACTTTGTCACCCCAGTAGACTGTCATGGCGCCACAGCTCACAGCAACCTCAAAATCCTGAGCTCAAGCGATCCTCTTGTCTGAACCTCCCAAGTAGTTGGGACCACTGGAGCCCACCATGACACACAGCTATTTTCAGAAATAGGGTCTAACTCTTGCTCGGGCTGGTCTCAAACTTCTCAGCTCAGACAATCCACCGGCCTTGGCCACCCGGATTGTTAGGATTAGAGGCATGAGCCAGCATGCCTGGCCCAAAATGTGTTTTTTCCAAAAAAATATACACTATGCTAAAGGAAAATGAAAACAACTCTTAGGGTAGAATATAAGATATGGAGCTGGAGAGGGAGTCCTTAAATGCCAGATACTTTCAGGAGGTAAAGGTAAGAGTGAAGTATGTTCCATGAAGAAAGTAGAGGTTGGCATTTGTTGGGAGATCAATCCAGTGGTCGCAGATGGTATGACATGGAACCCAGAGAGAAAGAAGGCAGAGAAACCACAGGCACAAGATTGAGACAGACTGATTTTGACTAACAGCAGTGGGAACAGGAGGGAAAAAATGAATGGGAAAGTTCAGAATAGTGGAAACAGAACATTCTTTAAAGATAGCCAGACTCGGTTTGAACCCTTGTCTGGATATTTATAAGTCAGGTGATTTTGAGCAAGTCACTTGAATCTCTGAAGCTGTTTCTTCAACTGAAGTATCAATACCCAACGGCAGGTGATAGTAAAGAAGAGAACCAACACCCAGAAAGTATCCAGCATGGTGTCTTATGGCAAGTGGGAAAGTTGCTGTCAAAAACCATACTAGGGAATGACTGGCAAGAGTTGGTCTTATGTAGACATGGGAGAAGAAATCAAAAATGGTTCTAAGATATCAAGCTTGGGTAATAGGAAAAATAATAGCTACAGTGTGCATTATGTGCAAATACTCTGCCATGCACTCACCTGATGTAATCCTTAAATCAACCCAATGAGTTAAGTATTATTGTGTGTGTTTTAAAATAAAGACATGGAGGCTTAGAAAAAATGCTTCATTTGTTCAGGTCAATGAACTAGAGCAAATCAGGGTAAAGGTTCATTTAGACTCAGATTCAGAAATCATTTATATTTTGCAAATGTGAAAACAGGCCCATAGGGTTGAAAAGTTTGCCTAAAGTTAGACAAATAGATAGTAGGAGAACTGAAATAAACCTGGTCTTATAGTGAGTGAATAGGGAAAGAGTGAGCAAATTGGGAAAGGGACGTGCTATGTTCTGAATGTTTGTGCACCTCCTCCCCCCAAAATTCGTATGTTGAAACCCAATCACTAATGTGATGGTTCCAGGAGGTGGGGTATTTGCAAGTGTGCAGCCCTCACTCCCAAAAGCCCCAGAGACATCAAAGTGCTGTCCTTCTCCTTTCACCACATGAGGACACAGGTGGAAGGTGACACCTATGAACAAGTATCTGGGCCCTCTCAAGACACCAACTCCGTAGACACCTGTGAGCAATAAATTTTTGTGGTTTTAATGCCACCCAGATTATGGTATTTTGTTACATCAGGCTGAGAAGATGAAGACAGGATGCAAATGAAGAGCAGTTTCATATGGATAATGATTGAAATGATAGTTATTTCTAAAGATTAAAACTCAGGAAACTTGTACAGACCAACATCTAGGAATCGCCTCTAGAGGGCGGGGCTGCTCCCCTGGCAGTGAATGTGCTCTCTGGGGCAAAGAACGAAGAATGTGAAAAGTAAGAAAGCTGAAGACAATAAGTTAAATATGTGCCCACAAGGCAGAGGCCAAAAGCAAAAACAGCAACAGATTAACCTAGATGGAGTTGAAGAACATTCTACTCAGTAAAGTATCACAAAATGGAAAAGCAACTATCCAACGTACTCAATTCTAATGTCAAACCAATAGACAAACAAATACACACTCACACAAGAGAAAAACACAATTAAACTCAAGTCAGGGGGTGAGGGAAGAGGGTAGAGGGAGGAGGGTGGAGGGAGGAGGGAGAGGGAGGAGGAGGAGGGGGAGGAGGGAGAGGGATTCGTGTGCTCTCAACTAACAGGCAAAATGTGGAAGGTATACGCTCACCTCTGGGTGAGGGACACAACTACAACTAGGACTTCACCTAAAAACGCAATCAATGTAACCTAATCGCTGGTATTCTCATATTATTATGAAATTTAAAACTATAAAAAGCAAGATATCTAAAGTCCAACAATTCTGTAGACTCAGAAAGTTGCAGTGCAGTTGTCAGAACTGAAGACTGCAAAAAATAAGGCAGGAGATGGAAGAAAGGCGAGATTTCACTAACAGGTAATTGCCAGTAACCATAACAAGAACAATTTGTGGCCAGTGGATAGAAAAGGTTTAGGAGTAGTCTGGAGGCAAGACCCAAATGCAGATCTTTCTTTCTGGAAGTCTGCCAGTGAAAGAAGAGAGAGAAAAAAATATCTAAAAGAATTAGGAAGAATCCTAATGGAAGAGAGACGATGCTAACGCATTTGAAGAGTTGAGAAGGACCTGATCTGAGGATGCCTAGAGGGAGGAGAAGGTAGCTTCTTCAGATCAGAAGAAGCTGAAGGGTTTTCTATGGAGAGCACAATTTAGGAGTCAGTCTTGGAAAGGTGAGAAAACATCTGAGATGAGAAAAAAGTGAAAATGCAAGGAAACTTCAAGGAACTGGATCTAGAGTGGCTGTTTTGTTCCTGCCCCCAAGCAGCTTGGTAGTTTCCAGCTTGTTAATGCTGTCCGCCCAGGATTTCCCATGAGTCGCCCTCCACCAGGGAGTGTTCCCCTTTGAAAACTGTCCATCTGCCAGGATCAAGTGACATCCTAAGAGGCAGCTCTTACTCACAAATGAAAGGCAAAACAAATCCATTTAATACAGCACCACTGAGGAAGTCCCTGCTTACATCTCAGTACGGCAGCGTTCCTATTGAAGAGAGGGCCTATAAATTACAAAAGGGTCCAGGAATCTGGGAGATGCACTGCTGGGCAATATCACATAAGAGTCCCCAGAGTATTACAACTTTAAGTCATATTTCAAACCATTCACCTACTTCTCACTGTTTGGGGTTTGAAACATTTTTAAACAGAATATTTTACCCAAACCAAAGAAGAGTTTCATCTGTGAAGTGTTACGCAGGTCTCTTTCCTCCCTGCGTGGAGTGAATTAGTGAAGAAATGAGAACACATCAGGGTTCACAACTGGTTCTCCAAATTATTTAGAAAGAAAATGATTTTGAGAAAAAGAGGAAGGCTTTTTTTTTTTTTTTCCTTACCCATCACACCAAGAAATTTAGGTTTCTTAAGGAGCAGAAGAGAATCCATTAATACCTTTTTCCTAAAGAGCTGGGACAAAACCAGGCCTCCAGACAGCAGGATTCCCTGGGCACTGGACATAAAATTGGACATTTAAAAAATATTTCACTGTTGGGTATGAGTCTAATGGAGTGCCAGCCTCTTTTCACTAGGACACACAAAGCCCCTACCAATGTGGTAAGTTGAACCATGATCCTGAACTTGCCTTTACCTCAAAGGCATAATAACAAAGGCAGAGTAGTGGGAAAGCCTGGCCCAGGTACATAGAATAAGGAGAGTACAATCTAGGAAGTCAGCAACAATAATAAAGACCATCACAAGTCAGTCTGCTTTTACTATCACCGTATGCTGGTAATTCTTAACAAGGACAAAATATACCTCCCGGTCAGGCGTGGTAGCTCACACCTGTACTCCTAGCCCTCTGGAAGGCAGGTGGATTGCCTGAGCTCATGACTTCAAGACCAGCCTGAGCAAGAGGGAGACCCTGTCTCTAAAAAATAGCTGAGCATTGTGGTGGGTGCCTGTCTTCCCAGCTACTTGGGAGGCTGAGGCAAGAGAATCGCTCGAGTCCAAGAGTTTGAGGTTGCTATAAGCTGATGTCATGGCACTCTACTCAGGGTGACAAAGTGAGACTCTTCTCAAAAAAAAAAAAAAGAAAAAGAAATTACTTCCCCACTGGGCACTCTGCCTTAGGGACTCTGCGGGTTTTTGTTTGTTTGTTTTCTTTGTTAGTGACAGAGTCTCGTTATGTTGCCCTAGGTAGAAATGTTATGGCATCACGGCTCACAGCAACCTCAAACTCTTGAGCTCAAGTGATCCTCCTGCCTCAGTCTCCTGAGTAACTGGGACTACAGTTACCCACCACAATGCCCAGCTAATTTTTCTACTTTTTAGAAGAGATGGAGTATCACTCTTGCTCAGGCTGGTCTCAAACTCCTGAGTTCAATCAATACACCCCCCTCAGCCTCCCAGAGTGGTAGGATTATAGGTGTGAGCCACCACGCCCAGCTGAAGCTCTGTTGTCCCCTCCTAAATTAACTTCCCTTTCTGTTTTCAGATGCATTTACTGTCCACCCCAATTGCACTAGTCTCTCCTCTAAGGCTCAGTACAGAGGCTACAGCCTTGAGACAGGAGACTGAGGAATTTAGAGGAGGGAAAGCAGGCAGCAAATAGCAAATGCAGTTCCCAAGGAACTTTAGTCTCACAATGAGTCCAGATAGCCACAGAAATAGCCCTTGACTCTCCCAGCAGCCCTTTGCAAGATAACAACGTTTTTCACTTAGTACCTGAAGGTTCTACAAATATTTGACTCATATCAACAGGCTTGGTAGGCAGTAGCTTATTATTTCAGATTGTCCTCCCAGAAGTGTCTACAGGGCTGCTCTGCCCCACATGTTTTGACTTAGTACATCTCCCTACCCCCACATCTACCATGATTCTCCCTGAAGGCCCAAACACCCAAGGGCTGAGATGACAAGTAAAATAAAAGTATTTCCTTAATTAATAAAAAAAAGTTTGAAAAATTTGTCTTCCAGCATTAATATATGTCAAAACACAAATTTACAATCACATTAAAAATAAAGTTTGCACTATCAAATGTTAAAAAAATGCTTCCCTGAATATCCAGAAAAACTGTTGATAGAAATGGAGTGCCTTCCTCTGCAAATGGCTCTTTATGAGTTGAAAAGGTCAGATGAATGTTTAAGAATGAAAGACAGATCCTGAATATTAAACCATCTAAGTATGTTGCATCATCCTTTGTGATAGGCCTTGGATACCACAAACAAATCAGTCGACTTTCAGGAGAGCCTGAAAGGACAAGATAGGACAAGAGCATGAACCTCAACCTCAGTGTCAACATCCACATGCTGCAGTTGATGAGAAGAGGAAGCATGACTGTGCACACCAAAACTAGGGTCCCTCGAAGAAAATACAACAAGAGATTTATATTATGGAAGGTTTTATATATAATTGAACATGTATTTTTTTAAATTAAAAATAAACAACAAAATGGGATAATACATGCAAAATAGATAGTATGTAGTTAGTGTCATGTAAGTTTTTTTATACAACATAAAACACAAATGTAAAACAGTTATTTCTATAGTTGAAACAATGGCAGCTTATAGGTAAATGCTTCTATTCAGTTCTTTATTTTTAATTAAATCATAGCTGTGTACATTAATGCAGTCATGGGGTACAATGTGGTGGTTTTATATACAATTTGAAATATTTTCATCAAACTGGTTAACA
This sequence comes from Loris lydekkerianus, assembly GCA_963574355.1. Lineage (NCBI taxonomy): Eukaryota > Metazoa > Chordata > Mammalia > Primates > Lorisidae > Loris > Loris lydekkerianus. The sequence continues at coordinate 19,289 of CAUYPK010076843.1, forward strand.
TAGCCTTCATGACATTTTCTTAGTTATTGTGTTAAGACATTTATGTTCTACATTTAGTAAGTTTCACATGCACCCTTCAAGATGCACTGTAGGTGTGGTCCCGCCAATTACCCTCCCTCCACCCATCCTCCTCCCTCCCCTCCCCTCCCTTTCCCCTTTCCCCATATTCTTGGACTATAATATACAGTTCTTTTTTAAACTCTTGTGCTTACATTATTGATTACTTTAAGATAATATACCAGATATTATCCTAGATGAAGTACAATAATTGTTTTTACTAAACAAAGAAGAAAATGAATTTCAAATAAGTAAATATTGAGATGTAATAAAATAGAAATTAGTGTTTAAGTAAGTTAAAATTTTTTAAAGTTTTTCCAGATCCACTGAGTAAATCATAAAGTAAAATAGTACTCTCCATACCTTTTCTGGATCTTATGAAAAAAACAAACAACAAACAAAATACAATAAGTACAAAAAGAAAATCATATATATCTTCCTCCTATACAACATATGCCAAGCCAGTTTTAAATGAATGTTCTAAATAATGAAACAGCAATGAATGTATCTTCCACCTCAAGTCAAAGCTTTAAGCAAGTTCTTAGTATTGTCAACTTAGTCCCGTTTAAGTCCTCTTACCTCCACTGAGACATAAGCCTATGATGATCATGATAATAAGAGCTACAAAAATGAAGGCGATGACCATCCACAGTTTATACTTTCCAAACACGTTCTTATTACAGGAGCTCCAGGGGCTTTCCTTTTTAGCCTAGAAGGCAGAGGAAGATTGTGAGGCAGTCATCTGGGTTCCACGGACATTTCTAGATACCTATTAGAGGCCAACAAGACAGACACAAAGGCCACAGGATCCTAACCTCAGGTGGCTACACCCTAATGCAATGAGTTTGCAAAAAGATACATGGGGGCAGAATGGAAGCTGGGGGCTCTGAGGTGGGGAGGATAGGTGGGATTTTGAAAGATGGATTGTAGAAGGCATTCCAAACTCAGGAAAGAGCATCATGGTGTTGATTCCTAATAAACTGGCCAATAGACTAGCCTAATGATCATAATTGTGGGTGTCACAGGCAAGTAAGGAAAGTTAAGATTAGAGAAGAAAAAAGGTTGGAGGATTTAGATTGCTCCAGAACAGTTTGGACTTAATTCGGTGCACACTTATGACCTGCTGAATGTTTCAGAACATAAGAGAAAAGTTGAAAATTATATGAAAAATGATGTGTAATTTAGATTGGACACACCAAAAAGTAGCTACAAGGCTACTGCTAATGGCCCAGTTCTGTGTAAAAAAGGCCCAAGAATGGAAATGAAGGAACAGATGCAAGAGACAGTAGGAAATAAATACACTGCAAAGGGTGGAGTGAGGCAGAGAGAGGGGTTGAAAAAAATAATTACAACTGCTATGGTTTATTAAAGTATCAACATCATTTCACTTAATCCCAACAACCCTTGAACGTATGCATTAGCCCATTTCAAAGACACAGCTCAGGGAGGGGAGATTAGCCAGGACTAATCCCTGCTGTGTGTCACTGCAAAACTCTGGAACTTTCCCTTTTGTCCACAGCCTCCTGGCAGCACGGTGTGGAGCTCCCCGTTATGAGTGTGCCAGGAGGAGCCCCATGCTCAGGGCTTGCACCTGCCCCTAACAATTCTGGCACTCTAATTCTACTTCCCCTCCACATAGGAATGATCTACACGGAGACCACGGGAAATGATGGAATATGTTGGTGGGGGTACAGGTGTCTTTGTATCTGGCACACCTCAATTCCAAGCTGAGTTATATAGCACTTAAAGGCAGGGTGACTTTATGCAAGACTCACAGGCTCCAATGTCCTCACTTTTAAAATATATAAACATTAAATCTAGCTCTCAGGGCTGTTGCAAAAACTAGACATAATGGACACAAAGCATCTTGTAAACAAAGAACAGGGGCTCAATTCAGGGGAGCAATCACTCCTCAGTGTCCACAAAGCTGCTGCAGGCAGTTGAGGAGACACGCCTAAACTGTCACATGACTTTGGCCACATTCTCTCCCATTCTTTTTTTGCTGGTGGCCATCAGAAAGGAAACTGTTAGTACACATTTGAGCTACATGCCTATCCGCACGTTAGAAGCACTTGGGGAGGATTGAAACTGACATATACCGAGGCCCCGTCTGTACCTTGTGGACCACATCATATAGAGGAGGTGGGCACAAACCTTGGCTCGTAATTTCAACCCCACAAAGTGAATCAATTCCTTACCAGGATTAAGACTTCTAGTCTGAAGCCTCCCACATTTCAGGAGTCAGGTCAAACTCCCCCTTTTGTGGAAGTTCCTCTCCCCCACGCTCAGTGAGATCTCCCAGTTCATGGGCTGTCCACATCACTCAGCTCATCTGCTGCTGCTGACTGCCCTGCCTGGTTTCATGTTCAAATACAAACAGAGACTGGCCTTATCTTCCCAGGTAAATTGAAACCACAACAGGGAGGGGTGGTTCTTAAATTTCTTTGTTCTTATATTCCACACTTTTTCCTCCAGGTAATAGACATTTAATGTGTCTATTAAATTATGTTTCTATTATTATAAAATAATGTGTCTAATGTGTTGCTTAGTTGTAGAAGTCCCCCCAAAATTTTAAGAATGTACTCCAAGAAATCCTGGATGAAGGGCCAAACACTGGAGCTCTTAACTGCACTGTACAATGGCCCATCCTGCCGTCACAGTTTTGAAGGGAGCAGTGAAGGCCCTGAGAGTTGGCAGTACAGGGCCACCTCATGCCCCTATGCAAAGACTGTACTACTGTTCCAAAGTCATCAATGCCACGGACTCAATAATCCACATGGGAAAGGGAAGTCCCAGCAAAAAGAACCTTTAACTTCTCAGGGACAGAGACATAAGCCCCCACTCACACTGATCAAAAGACACCTTACTATTTTCAATCCTCATACAAAAGGCAGCAGGGACCATAAAGATTAGCATAAAAAGAAATGGTCTGGAGTCTCCAATGAGCCACAGAATGATTGGCAGTGCACCTCTTTGGCCTCTTATGCCTTCACTCATGCTGTTCCTTTGAGATCACAAATTAGAATTCTAGGGGTTTAAAAGACCACTAATTACTGTGTGACTTCCTGTAGGAACTTGGCTCAGAATTACACAGCCCTCATCTCCATGCCTCTTCCCATCCAGCCCAGAGCTGCCATCCTACAGACTGGTGCCCTTCACTGGCCTGTTCTCAGCCCTAAGAGGAAGGCTGCTGACCACTATCCTTCGAATAATTGTTCTTCACAGACTTTAAGTCATAATGAAATGGTCTTTCATCCACTTCCAACTGAATAGAGCGTAGAGCACTTCTCACTATCTTCACATTAGAATCAAATGAGAAATTAGTACCTTTCAGAGGTGCCCCCAAGAGACCCCAATGTGACCTGAGGGTGAAGAATCTCCTACAGTAGGTGGGTGCTACCTGTGCTATCCCAGCTTCCTCTCAACACTGGACCATGAGGGCACACTGCCTCCTTCACTGGCTTCTTCATTCTCTCTTGCCCAAATTCTAGGTCATGTGTGGAGGCTACAGACAGGTCCTTCTACAAGGTGCCTTCCAGAGATATTTGGAAATTGAACATCCTGTGATTGCATTATATGGCTCAAGAATCATCATGGCTTTCCTCTGAACATTCCCCCAGATGTTCACATCTCTCTTCTGATAAAAGTCTAAATAAATATATCACACAGGATCCTGTAACAATGGCAAGATGATCTCCCATTTAAGTACTAACCAGGCCAAACCTTGCTTAGCTTCCAAGATTGATAGGACTGTCTCTTGGATCCAAAAAGTTTTTCTTCTCTTTAGCTCAATCAGAAGCAGATATTATTCAGATCAGGGAAAATTTTCTTAGCACATAGATAAATCTGTTCTTTGTAACCTTCACTGTGGGATTTAACCCACCTGTTGCTTGATCCAAAGAGCCAGTTGATTCTTGTCCTAGACTGAACAATATATAGCAATGGGCTAATTTTTAGCTAGCCCATTCAAATAAGTCTCACCTGCCTCAAGACTAGCAATTTACTGGTATATTATTATTTTATGATGCTGCCATCACTTAATATGTCTCCAGGACTTCTGTTTGAAAACTGGGTCAAAGCCATAAAGAAAACTATTTCAGAAAACCAGAAATTATCATCATCATCATCCATAATTTCTTTTTCACTTTTGACCCAATGATATTGCCATGTTTACGGGAAGACAGGCAAAGTAGAGTTCAGTGGCTTACATTCCTTTCTCCCATCCCCAGACTCAGATCAAGAAAAGAAAAGCAGTTTTTTCTACTGTCTTTGTTCACTCCTCTCGCCCAACTCTTCCAAATAGGAAAACATCCACAACATGAGATGTCTTCTTCCCAATGATCCCAGTTCCTCTTCCTCACCCATCCACCTGCGACTCCCACGTCATTCCAGATGGAACACTCAGCTTCTCTTTCACTTAAATTACCTAATTGTATATTACCTAATGTATAGAAATTAGTAATATATAATTTATAATTCAGGCAACCACAAATAAATGAACACAAATTATATGATGTATTTAAGTTATCTGTTGATAGATAAAACAGATCAATAGAAACAACATAGCTTGAGACCTAAAAACCCTGAGTTTAAGGTTCAGAGGCACCACTGAATGAACCTGAGCATTTTAATATTAATAACTCCCAAGCCTTAGTTTCTTTATTTAGTTCCTCTGACAAATCAGAATACTGACACATTCCTTGTAAATTTTTGGTGATACTCAAACATATTTATGTATCAGAAGTATTGTTACATGACAGTTATAAAACATATGGTTAATGAAAACACATGGACTTACACTATTGGAAATCTTCGCACATAGTTTAAGGAGACCTATATACAAAATTCTGAAGCATTTGAATCTGGCATTTGTGCTACCCAATATTTTTAACGATCCTACTGAGGATTGAATTCTGACCTTTTTTCTCTTGCCCAGATTCCTTTATTAAAGATCTAGTGAGCAAACAATATAAACAATAAAATCTCATTAAATGAGTTTTTCTTAACCTAGTATAAGGTGGTTTATTTTCCAAACAGATTGCAGCACACGACAGATAGAAAACTCCCTATGGTAAATCAAGCATTCTAGCAGTCCTTTCTACCAATTCTGGGTCTTTAGAGAAAACTCAATTCTTTTAACCAATTGTCAACTAAAGAATCCCTAAAACTCACCCATGACTTGAAAGCTCCTTCTTTAGGAAGTCTCAACGTTTCAGGCCAAACCAATGTATACCTCCTATATATTGATTTATGGTTTTACCTTTAATTCCTGTCTCCATGAATGTCTAAAACAAAACTGTAACCCAACAGCCTCTGGAGACCATTGTGCAAACATTTGGCTCAGAATAAACCTCTATGAATTATTTTATCGAGTTTGAGTTTTCCATACATTAATCAACTTTCCAAATTGAAATATACTTCACCATATTCTATAGAACCAAAAAGAATGACTAACACATTAGTTGATGTTTTCTTATCCTTTTTGAAACTTTTCCTGTTTAAGCACTTTGAATATGCTCATGGAGCCCTTCACTATCACTCCTGTCACTGACCACAGTCTTCCTCCATGGTGACCTACATGGCTAATGTACAAGGAATTCTAGGATATCTGTGTATACAGAACAAGAAAGTCAGTAGAACATGAAAGAACCATCTCTACACAACAGGTGTTAAACAATTATAAAATCCTCATTCCCTGCATGGATTTGACAGGGTTTCTCTGGGTTCTATGCTTCAACCATTTTCACGAAGGTATTTCCAGGCCTCAGAGAAACCCAACCAGGCACATTCACATTATCCTCATGGACAGCCTCACCCTTGGGACACACTTTTTAATGCAAAGCTGTGACCTGATCTCTGGATTCAGTCCCAAACTATGAGGTCTTTGGGTCTGGATCTATCTAATGTGAGGCAAGTATTCTCAATTCCCATCCCTGTACATTGCTCTCAAGGATCCACACAGCACAGTCACTACCACTTGCACTTGAGATCAAACTATCTTTGTTCAAACTCCATTCTTCCCCAGTGTTTGTGTTTCATCAAAGACAAGGTACAAAATTACTCTTCAGAGGACCTAAAACAGACTTTATAATATTTCTAGGAATCAACACGGAGCAAAAACAATGCTTTCAACATTTGAATTTACTGCTTATCCCTAAAAGTCACCAGTTAATTGGGCAGCTAAAAAGTTGAGGGTGCAGGATTAGGTTCTAGGAAGATCAGGTTGGAACTTTAGCTACTGTGTCTTGAGACACAGTGGTCTCAAGAGGCTGTTGGGTTACTTTAGATATAGAATGTCTGTATAGACATATGTTATATATACATACATACATACTAAAGTTCCAACCTTATATATATGGGTAATTCTGTGTACACAGTAAACCTCAAGCCAGTCTTAGAGGTTAATCAGAAGGTAGATGACCTGGAATTCAAAGCTCTGATGTTTTACAAGCATTTGGTATGAGTGAATAATGTTCAATCAGAGAACAGCTCAGCCTAAACACCACCAGGGACCCCCTAGGGAGTAAGAGGAGGCAAAAGCAGAGGCGGCGGGCGGCATGGATAGTCCAGTCCTTTGGGCCAAGAACTTTGAAAGTATTTCCCTTCAACTGAGCAGGGCCTGTTCACATCCCACCCCCCGCCACTTCCCCCACCCCCAGCCCCTCTTGTTCTTGCTGCTCTCTCCCCTCTCCCCTATCTCGCTTCCGGCAGAATCAAATGGCCAAGCCGGGAGAAGATGGGAAGGATTCGTCTGGGGGATGGTAAGCCTGCATGGGGGATGGTAAGCCTGCATGGGGAAAGGGCAGAAGAAGAATGGTGGGTAGTGGAGGTTGCGGGGGGAGAAGAGGAGCGGAAGTCGGAAGTGGCAAGGCAGTGAAGGTGAGAGGGAGGCATAAGAGTTTCTAAAGGAAAGGAGACTCAGTCTAACATTCTCCTTCTCTCTACTTGAAAAAGAAAAGACTGAATAAAAAGTGACATAATGTAAAGACCGCCTCTATGTCTGGGATTTTCTCTCTGAAGCGGGGAGCCGTCACACCTCATCACCAGAATTCCCGAAGAGCCACAGGGATCTGAGGGGTCGGAGGCGCCCTGGCGCTTGGGCGCGGGCAGGGGCGCGGCGTTTGACCCAAAGCCATTCCCTTCCCTCCGCTCCGCTCCGTCCACAATTTTCCAGCACGCGCCACCCTCGCTCGGCTACTCTGTGCGCCCCGCCCCAGGCCTGGCTGTGGAAACCCGAAACTGGCAGACCTTACCTGGGCTGGGCAGGGCCCGTCGGCCGCAGGGATGACCTGGACGGCTCCATTGAGAGGCGTCCCCTCTTCTGGCTGCCCCTCGAGCACGAAGAGCTCCAGCTCGTCTCCCGCCGGCGCGGGGCTGGCCCCTTCCATGAGCCGGCGGAGGAGCAGGAGCGGCTGGGCTGGGAGGCTAGACGCAAGCACCTGCGGGTGCAGAGTCCGCGGCCGCCTCGCCGGCCGGCACCACACCCACCAGGCGGGGCGCGCCGTAGACCTCGGGCGGCGGGAGGGCGGGGAGGAGCCAGGCCGGAGAACTGCGGCTCCGGCAGAGCGACCTAGGCCGTGCGCTGGCGTGGGCTCCCGAGCGGGGGAGGGCTGTTTTTCTGGTTTGTTCAGGGCGCTGCCTCTCCCTGTTGTGCAGATGCGAAGCATCTCAGCGTGGGGCGGTGGTAAGGAAAGGGTGGGCCAGGCAGCTCGGTCCCACGGAAGTCAGTCTGCTTTCTACCCCGAGGAGCTGCTGGTTACCGCGGCTTGCCCCGGCGCTCGCTGCCTAGCAAAGTTTTTCCACTGAATCAACAAATAACCAGGAAACGTCTACTGCGTGGCAGGCATGTGCTAGGTTCTGGGTATATGAAGATGAATAATAAACGCTCACACTTCCTCTTACACGTCCAGAGTCAGGCACAGGGACAGTGCTGGGCGGTGCACAGAGACAGCTGGTTCCAGATCCAGAGTACTGGCTTTGCTTTGTAACTAATACCCCCCACCGCCAATCCTCAGCACCCAGCACTAACCCTAGACTCCACGTGTTTTCTTGCGGTACTGATATTGCTTGCTGTCCTGACCTGTTTTCCTGATCACTGGCACTTGCTGGTATCTCCCAGCATTACCTGAACTCCTTAAACTAATATGCGACACGCTCCTGTTTCTGGTGACTGCAAAGTTCTTTATCTCCAGACAGCTGACCTGGAATGCTCATGAGAGTTCCAACCACCACCTGAGGACATTTTTCATCCTGTCAGTTTGACCCCAAACTGAGAATTCAGAACCAATTAGAAAGAAGTATTTCCCCCAGAGGTACAACCTGGTTTGGTTAAATAATTTTTGATGAAAATTAAACATTTGTGAAGGAGGAACCAAACTCTACCTAGATGTGCTTTTGCAATTGCTTCAGAATTTACTTCTCTAAGGGTAGCTTTTTAAAGTATACTGTTGTCTTATGAATAGTTAAGTTTAATGAAGTTAATTAAGTTTAAATTTAGTCTTTAATTAAGGTTAAATTTAATATTGGCTTGATTGCTTTAGGCTTTTCAAAGAGTCAAATTTAAATATATTTGAAAATTAAAACATGCTTCTTGTCAAGGTTTGCTAACCAATGTCAAATTTTCAATTTTGCTTTTTGGTATTGGTATTGCTCTTCTTTCTTTGTGTCCTTTAGGAGAAAATAACTGCCCCAATGGTTATCATATAAACCAAAAAATAAAGTAACATCATCAAAGTGATATTATCAATGTACTAAAGCATCTCATTGCCTTGAAATAGATCTGTGCCTCTGGAAAAGACAGCAGTTGGTACCAGTGTGGTGTCAGATGGAGAGCAGTACTGTGAACCTCATCAATAGGCCGGTCAGACACATGGAACAGAAAACAACTGGGAAATAGTCTGTTGGCTTGTGATGTAGTTTGCAAGGCAACGTGAAAGAGGTACTGAGTCCCTTCAAATCCTACCCAATAATGTAGCAAGCAAAATGTTCCTGTCTTGGTTTATGGAGGCTCTTCCACTCAGCAAACAAAATCAGTGTTGAGATTTATCTCAACTCACATCTTCTTAAGAATGAAGTGGATATTCCCACATTACTCATGTTGTACAGGCATCTTCAAATGAAATATCCAAGTAAGTTATGTTGATGTTTCTCAACCTTTTCCCCACTGCAACACAGCTGAAGAACATGGTACACTCACATTAGTGTCAGCGTGGGGCTACTGTGATATACATATACTATGGTGTCAAACCACCACCCCCCTTCCCAGACAAATCTGACAGATCAGGCTAGCCCTCTGTGGAAGTAATGGCTCATAACGTTACTTTAGGTTCCTTCTATCTCTGATCGCCTGATTGAGATCACAGAGTTATGCAAAGGTTTTTGTGTATTTTGTGAATAGCATTTCTATGTCTTAGAAATGATCATGAAGGAAAAAGTATAATTCACCTCGTGCATAGGTCACAGCCATACCAGACAAAATTAACCTAGTTTATAAGAACCATCAGCCTAATTTGCTCTTTATACATTGAATTCCATGCTTTAGTCCCTCCTGTGAATGAAGTGGTGCATGTGACCCTCTAAATTGTACTATCCTGAAACCTTAGGGACATGAGCTGAGAGATACCATTAAGATGTTTAATTCTCAATCTGAGGGAAATGGTCTCTTAGCAAAACAAAATATGTTCTGTATACTAGAAAATATTCTTTGTCTCAGGAAAAATCAGACCCAAATTTCAGTCTTTTCATCTGGTGGAGGGGATGATACTTTTTGCTCTCTCTCCTTTTGCTGTTGCATTAAATTTTTCTGAGGTTCTATACATTACTCTGGATGCTACTCAGTAATAATACTGTTATTTCCTTTGACTTTGTTCCAGAAAAAACAAATAATATCATTTTTTCCTGCTTTTTTCATAGGTTTTGCTCCTGTTAATGAAAAGATTATTCTGAGATTGAATATAAAATACTCTAAATCAAGGCAAAATAAATCAAGAACTAGGATGTATTGAGAGTGTGCTGTATGTTTACAACTACTCAAGGCATTGTAAATCCTTGAAAATAAAACAAAGTCTTGGCCATTGGGAGTTTATAAAAGAACCAAAAACGAAATGATAATAATACTTCTGAAAAACGTCCCTTTCACTACAATTATATAAAAATTCTCTTGCCTTTTCACTGTTAACTCAATTTCAAATGTCTGCTTTCAATCCAACTATCATGCTGCTTCATTCTACCATTTAGTAATTGTTGGTAACTGTCAGTTTTGTTGGCTGGTTGATTGATTTCTCTGTATACAACACTACCATGTACCATGGTGGAAGATGGTCCATTATGATATGTGTAGACAAAATTGGATTGAAAAGCAATGATATAGGTACTTCCTCTGTCCATAGATGAGTTTTGCTTTATTTGCAGTTGTGAAGGAGATATTTTTATGCATTTATTATCCTGAGAATGCTGAAGGTCAGGTATGGATTTTAGTAGAACTTTTTTTTATGTCAATAGGTCAAATTGGCCTAAATCCTTATAAGCATCAGCACTTTAAATAAGAATATAAAATAAGGACTTTTCTCATATTTCTTATTTTATTTTAGAGGCTTGGTTCATGACATTAATTTAGGTTTCTTCCATCTTGGATCAATGGCCTCTTGACACCTACAAATAAATATATCGATATCTTTGAGGCAATTCTTATGGAATATACATTAATCTCTCTATCTTTCAATAAATACCAAATGTGTATTACCTGACATATCCAGTTGGAAATAATTAGGTAACTTACATCATTGCATTGTTTATAAAGAATCTATTTTTAACAAATCACAGTTTAAAAAAACAGGTGGTATAATTACAGAAGAGAAGGGACATATTTGTGAATCCAGGGAACAAAGTTTGACACCCTTGTGTAAACACCAGGAAAATTTGGTCTTCCACATCCATGGCCCCAACTAACAATGCCAGTCAAAATCCATTTTCCATCACTTTTTCTTCGACAAGATAAAGGTCCACCCGAATCTCCCTACACAGAAAGATAATGTAAATATGAAGTACATTTGTCCCATGATCAATTTAATCATAAATGTTGTCTATTGGACTGTGTTCAAAAGTCCCATTCTGACATGTTTTTTATTTATTTATTTATTTATTTATTTATTTATTTATTTATTTATTTTTATTATTAAATAATAGCTGTGTACATGAATGCAATCATGGGGCACCATACACTGGTTTTATAGACCATTTGACATATTTTCATCACACTGGTAAACATAGCCTTCCTGGCATTTTCTTAGTTATTGTGTTAAGACATTTATATTCTACATTTACTAAGTTTCATATGTACCCTTGTAAGATGCACCATAGGTGTGATCCCACCAATCACCCTCCCTCCGCCCATCTTCCCCCCTCTCCTCTCCTCCCTTAGCTAATCTCTATGCAGTTTGAGAAGTGTCGAGAAAGAATGTGAAACTTCTAATGATTTTAGAATTATTCTTTTTATAATCACAAATCTGCATTCAAGAAACTTGATTCTTTAGGCAAAAGATAACATTAGAAGATTCTTGCAGAAGAAAACAACTCTTAAATACCCCTCAATAAAGAATAAACCTCAGTGGTGGCAGCAGTGCTATTAGTCTCGCTAGTACTACTGATAGTAAGGGCTGATGTTGATTTACTGTTAGATATGTCCTCAGTGCTTGTTGGGGTGATTTAATCCTTACAACCACCTTACGAGGCATAATTTATCTTAGAAAGTTGACATCTATCTCTGGGCCGTGTGACTCAGTGGGTGGCTCAAGATCCCCAGGGAGAAAAGGAAAGGAGACCCTGTTTTGTTAGCCTGGCTCAAGGAAGCAACCCTAACGACCACTGGTCAGCAGTTGCTACAGACAAATCAACCTCACTTGAGAGTCCCTTCTGATATCTCAACTTCACAAAGTGAAGGCTCAAATAATTCAAAGTTTAAACATAATTTCTATAGCTTCAATTCTTTAAATCATAATGTCTGGTTTTATTTTCTTAGTTTGGAGTGTGGGCAAAGTTGCAACTTACTCAGTAACAAACATAGGAAAGCCGTCCAGATTTGTCCTTGTTTCCCACTTGCCTAATTTTACAACTCATTCGGTAAATTCTGACTAGCATGAAAACAGGGGTCTTTTATGTAATTGCTACCATACCAACTCTAGTAACATTAAATCTAATTTAATGCATAGATCCTGATGGCCATGTGGAGCAGGGCTATGTAACCAATGAGCTGCGAAAAGCACGCAGAACATAGTAACTATAGCATCAGAAGGCAAGGGTTCAAATCCCAGCTCAAACCTTTACAGTTTCTACTTGTAAGACCTTGCTTAATTTACTAACCCTCTCTGTGTCCAGTTTTCTTTTTTGTAAAATGGAGATAAAAGAATGATTTGAATGAATTTACCGAAAGGATCTACCACAGTGTTTGCCACAACATTAGGAGGTCACATGATGGATCAAATGAGTTTTATGGCATCGTGGCTAAGATTGTGGAAAGATGTGACAACAGCTCCGTCATCCTCCTCATTCTCTAAACCATCTGTTTACCCTTTGGCAATCATGTATTCCTATTCTCTGTAGATTAGACTCTCAGGCTTAGAGAACTGTCCCCCAAAAGGTGACTGCCAACTTTACCATTGTCAGAAAACCTACCCAGAGGCCTGCATACACATACAGTCTACCGCCTCTTCCATTCCACTTTCCCCCCAGCCTGTGCTTCAAAGAGTAAGTAAATCAAACCCTTGTGTTTACCCTGAAACATGGGGGACTTGTGTGTTTCTTGCTTTGCTTTCTACTTTGGGGGTATAAGAAAGCTACGGCAGAATGAGAATGGAGGATGAATGCTGACCTCATTCTCTAAAATTTAGGGAAAAATACCTCAGGGCTAGAAAACTGAATTCTATAGAACCAGTTCTTTGAACACTTCTCCTTGATCTTAGGCAACTGGATTGTAATTAGTATGAGAAACTCAGATGAGTTAAGGGGAATACCTGCCCTAGTTACTTCCCTCTGTTACTCAGATTAAATGGCAAAGCATTGATGGAAAGCACAGGTTGCTGGGTGAGAAAAAGGAATGAGGACTTACTTTGCAGGCATCTCTCTTGCCTGATATTACACCTGCACACAGCATCCGTGAAGTGATGATCCCATAGGTGGACACACAGAGGGTTTGATCAATGAGCTCCACCTCTGCTTGCTGAAGGACAGGGGAGCCTTTATTATCTGGAAAGGGCATCAGAAGGAGAAATGCTGGTAGTGTTAACACTCAATCAGGGCTTCTTTTGAACAATTAAGTCGCATTATCTTCTTTTATTCTCATAATAATTCTTTGAGGCAAATTCTACTATTATCCCCATTTTACTGATGAACAAGTGGAGGCTTAGATTACAATCTTGCCTAGGGCCAGTGGATCGCACCTTTAATCTCAGCACTCTGGGAGGCCCAGGCAGGTGGATTACTCGAGTTGAGTTAAAGACCAGCCTGAGCAAGAGCAAGACCCTGTTTCTAAAAAAATTAGCCAGTCATTGAGACCATAGTTCTAGCTCTCAGGAGGCTGAAGCAAGAGAATAGCTTGAGCCCAGGAGTTTGAGGTTGCTGTGAGCTCTGACGCCATAGCACTCTCCTGAGAGAGTGTGACAAAGTAAGACTTCATCTCAAAAAAAGAAAGAAAGAAAAATCTAGCCCAATGGCACATAGTTAGCAAGTGATGCCAGAATTCAAACCCATGGAATGACTCAATCACTTCAGCCCTGTCCTCTGGGAGGAACCTGTCACACTCCTCACCATGTCCATCTTGCTTTCTGCAGGGTGGTGAGTCAGCCCCCTACAGCAATAGCTTCTACAAATATTTGCCACTCAGGAGGCTTCTTAAATGGAACCACATAACTGATATATGGGAGTCTCCAAGAAACCATAAAAACTTACCAGTTTGGATTAGAGACTTTCACTTTCTTCCCAACCTGGCTGTCTGAGATGATTCAGAAAAATAAACAAACACACACATATTCATGCTCATAAAGAAAACACCTCTGTGATTATCTGATAATTTAATTAAGGCACTGAGCACAGCAACCTATTAAGGTTATAAGTGTTCAGACAATAAGCTGCCTTCCCTCCCTGGGACCCTGAGACCTCAGCAGGCCCAAATTGGAGATGAGTGTTATTACTTCAACAGCTAAATGACAGCAGCAAGCATTCACCCACAGTGTATGTCTAGAGAATAGCAAAGAGAGGCCACAGGTTAAGGTGCATGAGTTACAAACACTGTATCTGTCCTAACCCCTTGGAAAGGACTGCAAAGGCATCTGAGATGACTGGAAGAGCAAGAGAAAATATTCTCACTAACCCTTGGGAAGATGTTGGCAAAACTTTTGATCTGTCCCCTCACTGTATATTCAGAATCATCCATGAATCCTGGACTGTGGAAACCCTTGGCAGGACAGATGTTGGGGTTCCCTACTATGCAGCCTATTGTGCATACTGAAAAAGATGTTTCCTCTGGGTGGAGAAATTGCTAAAAGGCATCCCCTTTGGGTGGACCAATTCTAGGCTAGTATAACCCTTAGGCCTGAATTTGTAGTCTAGGGAAGTAAGGGAAGCCTAGAGTTCACCTGCCTCTCCTACCCTGAGGCCAGCTGCCCTGGTGCAGGATGTACAGACATGGTCATACAGACAGTTGTCTAAGAGCTGACACAGTGGGAGTGCATGTGTGTGCCCTCTCTTTCATAAAAAAGAATCACCTTGGATAAAAGGGATAAAAATAAGGAGAAAAATTGTTCCTCTATAAGGGCAAACCTAGCAAATCCTTCAGAGTTTGAAAAAGGCCTGTACCATCTAGTTGGTCCTGCCTGGCTCATACATCCTCCCGGAGCAGCTAGAGAGCATCCTCAAGCAGGAATAATAATACACTTGTCCAATCCAACCTTTCAGAGCTGTCAGGAGGCCTGAAGAGATGACGTACACAAACCCTGGCCATGGAGCACTACATCAGCACAAGTTAGCATCCTCTGCGGATAAGGGTGTAACTGTTCATTCCCGTACACACACCTGCTTCGTGCCTTCGCCCCCAGCCAGTGACCCAGCACTTCTCCCCACTGCGCACTTTCTGGCCGGCAGGAGGGATGCATATTGGCTGAATGAGCTGTTTCAGGGCCTCGGGCCAGGCAACACTGAGCTGCAGCAGAGCAATGTCATAGTCAAAGGTCTGACTGTTATAGTATTCGTGGACCACAATTCTTCTCACTGAGGAGACAAACTTGGCATTTCCCTGCACATGCATCCCGAGGTGGGCAGTCCATGGGGTGGGGTCTGACAGCCTGGTAGAAAAGGAATGAAGCAAAAAATTGGTAGCTTGAAAACCACATGGGTTTTGGAAGCAAGCACTCTAGTGAGAGACGAAGGTCTGGCTTTCAAGGCCTACTCACAGCCACTGGCTCTGTTTACAGATGTGGCAAGAAACACAATTCTAAGCCTCTTGTCTCCTTAGTAAAAACGGAGATAAAATAGACTTTGATGGGGTGGTGAGGTATAGCTATGTTCCAGAAAACTCACTCAACAATATCCAAAGAAAATGCTTGAAAATGTTCTTGCTGTTGGTATTTCATGAACCACACCTAGGTTAAGAATGATGGTAACTAGAATTAGTTACATTCTTTCTATTCATGTTGAAAATGAGGAGGCAGACAGGGCTAGGAAGGTGAGGACTGGGGACCCTACTACTACTACTACTTGGTCTGAAGACCAGGACGGATTAGAAATCAAAGTGTTACAAGAAAAAATTAATGAAACTCCTTGAAAACAACTAGAAGCTTTAAAGATCACTGCTCTAACTGCTCAAGTGTGACAACTCACAGGGCACCAATACACCCTCTCCTGTCAGAATCCTAATCTTGAACTTATGGCCTTGCTCAAGTCAGTCCTGCAGTCTCCATGTGAGGCTTCCATTTCCACCAGCATAGCAGTGGGGCTGAAGAGAATGTGGAAGCGCATAGAGTGTTTTCTCTCATCTCCTTGGCTGATGTCTCACTAGTGGCACTGGAGACCCAAAAGGAATATTAAGGTTAACATATTGTTCTTCATGGCATAAAAGAATAGTGATCAAACAGAGGTGAGGCTATTTTAGTAACTGATATAAATCATATAACTTCTAGAAGAAGCAAATACCAAAATTGTATAACTTTGTTGAAATACTACCTTTGAAAAAATTCAGGAGAAATGAATAACATCTTTTACCTATGATCTAGTAGTCCCAAATAGGCTTAAATTTCAAGTGAGTTTATTTTCTAAGCTTTCTTTGCACTCTTAGCTGGAAGAGCATAGGTCCCATTGGTAAAGACAGAAGCACCCCTCCACAGCGAGTCCTAAAGGACCCCACCAGGATTGGTCTCCTAAGTTAAAAAGGGCTCCCCGCCAGGATTGGTCTCGTAAGTTAAAAAGGGCTCCCCATACTCCAGTTGTTTCCCAATGCCTGTTCTTGTCTGCGTTCTCTGCACCTTCTCATAGGTCTGCTCCCTCTGACTTGACAGCTCTGTCTTATTTTCTCTTAAAAGCCTATTCATTCTTACTATTTCCTTGGTGGGTTTTTTTCCCCCTTACATAAATAATACCTTAAAAAAAGTGTGGCACACAATTGGTAACCCCCAATTGACTTGATTGAACATCTCCAACAGGGAGCTTCTTCCCACAACTTGAGGGCAGATGTGTGAGTGCCTGTTGAGAGTGAGGATTGGGATGTCCTACCTGTTTCCATGGAAACAGTGGGCTGCAGAAAGAAGCCACTCCCTGGAGATGACTGAGGCTCCGCAGTAGGCAGATCCAACAAAGTGGAGGCTGACTTGCCACGGCCAAGCCCCCTCCAGGGTGTCTGTACCCCCTACAATGCGGTGGAGGCTAGAGGAACTCCTGCTGCAGCCTTTAGTAGGGAAAAGCATGCATGATTTGAGGGGAGACATGGAAGAAAAACTGGAAATTATGAATAGATTAATAAACTGTGGAGGTATATTATATCACGTAATACTATTCAGCCATAAAAAGATAGAGACTTTGCATCTTTTGTATTTACCTGGATGGAGTTTAAACACATTCTT
Organism: Loris lydekkerianus; assembly: GCA_963574355.1. Taxonomy (NCBI): domain Eukaryota; kingdom Metazoa; phylum Chordata; class Mammalia; order Primates; family Lorisidae; genus Loris; species Loris lydekkerianus. The sequence continues at coordinate 36,448 of CAUYPK010076843.1, forward strand.
CTTAGTACAGTATCACAATAATAGAAATGCAAGTATCCAGTGTACTCAATACTAATATGAAACCAATAGAAAAACAACTACACACCCATAAGAGAGACAAACACAAGTATATTCGGGGGGGGGGGCAGGAGGGAGAGAAACTGGTGACCTCTCACCTGACAGGCACATTGTGAAGGTGTACAGCACACCCCCTGGATGAAGGGCTCAACTACAACTTGAACTTTACCTTAGAAACATAAACAATGTAACCTAATCATTTGCACCCTCATATTAATCTGGATTTTTTAAAAAATTAAATTACAAAATAAAATAAGAAAAACTGGAAATTAAGTCAGGTTTTGTGCTGGCTGGGAACAGACTCATCATGTAAGTAGTTTGAAATTTTCCAGAGAAAATTTTCTTTCAAGAGAAAGAATATGTGTGTCTGACTGAAATCAGGCCCTATAGACCACCTTCTCCTTCCTGAAGCGCCCCAATGCAGAGCCTCTTCAAACAATAATCATGTAAGAGGAGGACAAGACTTGTAGTAACAGCGGGAATGATACAAACAGCAGCCTGTGGAGTTGGTTGTTAGGTAGAGAGGAAACTCTACGTTCCATATATAACAGAATTGAAGTTACGCTGATGTAAAAGAAAGAATTTGGGAGAGATTTTGTAAGTCTGAGACAAATAAAAACCTACTAAGAAAAATTAGTTATCAGAACAATTTTTTTTTTTTTTTTTTTTTTTGTTTGCAGTTTTTGGCTGGGGCTGGGTTTGAACCCACCACCTCCAGCATATGGGGCCAGTGCCCTACTCCTTTGAGCCATAGGCACCACCCTATCAGAACAATTATTTTGAGTGTAAATAGCATTGGGAAAGAGGTCCGATTAACATGTTGCCACATGGCCATTTAGAGGCCGTGTGACTAATAAGAATATTTGGCATATTAGTTATTGGTATTGGGACTTAGCTAAAGAAAGAACTGGCACTAGATACTGTTGGTAACATAAGGCATTGTTAAAAAGTTATCCACTGTGTTTGAGCATCTATTTCTTTTCTCATGAGCTTTTTATTTAAGAGCTCCCTTGACCAGATTTATTAGCAAGTGAATGTTCCATTATAAAAATCTAGTACATTGATGCTGTTATCAAGAAGATAGAATCCACTGGTGTAGAGTTTTTATTCCTGAGAAACAATTTCAGACTCATGCAACAGTGTTTACTATTCTCCCTTGAGCCTGTGGCAACCTCTGCCAGGGGTATTACACTAAGAAAGGAAGGAAAATGAAAAAACAGATACACTGAATACAGGAATCAGAAGGAATGAATTTCTACTCACTGCAGCCTTCTTCGTCACTTCCGTCTGGGCAATCCACTGTCCCATCACATTTTGCATTTTGTTTCCTAAAGCAAACATCATTGCCACACTTAAAAGTTCTATTGCTGCATGGAATACCTAAAACGAACAAAAGAAGGAATAGCTTTTCCTAGCCAGAGACAGAACTGGTGAACGACAGAGAACCCTGCAAAGGATGATTTAAGCACAGGAGTGGCTTTGATGCTCTGGGGAAAATGGCAGGGAGAAATGAAGCACCCACAGGGAACTGTTCCCTCACTCAAACAGAACCATTTGAAGGCAGACAGGCACACATGTTGAGAATGAATCCAAGCATCTGAGCTGCAAAGGAACTGGCCATGTCAGTGGCTTCAGGCTGTGGCCCTTTTGCTATCACCCTATCTTATCCTCTGAACAAGCTTGTGAGCAAAAATCACTGTCGCACTCAGTCTTTTATTTGTGAATGGCATATTTGTGAATAATAGCACATTTGTTCACAACCAGTGGGACATTTGTGTTTCTGTAGGGGTGAGAAAAGAACATGTCCCATCACAATATCTGGCGAATTTCTTTATATCAGGTCCTGATATATTGTATCCTACCATCTTGAGCAGCCTTAAAAGCAAGTAAGCAATGAAAATCTTACAATGTCAGTATACACATTTGAACACACACACACACACAAAGACATACTTCATCCCATTTAGAATGACCAACTTTACCAATTTATCTGAGATTAAAGGGGTTCCCAAGACAAAGGACTTTATGTATTAAAACTGTGAAGTTCCAGGAAGACTGGGACAAGTTGATTGATTGCCCCAACCCAGAAAAGGTGTTTTGATTCTGATGTAAAAGAATTTTATAGGAAGAACAGCGGAGTGCAGAGGAGCCTTCCTACTTTGAGTGCAGTTCTGCTCATCCCGGCCATTCTCGCAGTCCCTGAAGCCATCGCAAACCAGAGAGTCGTGCTGTCTAAAGGAGCTATCGTTGCAGGCAGGCTTTGGGCTCACTGGAATGAGAAAAGCAAGCCCATGAGCCTGAGAAAATAGCTGGGTTCTCTGATGATCAGAAGAGCCTGTAAAAGGTACAAATCGTCCAATTGACCTAAATAAAATAAAAGGCATATTCCTCAAAACTGGCACTTCCACAAGGAAAAGCAGATGTTTAAACTTTGGGGTAGTTCCTACCACTTGAGCTTGTCAGATATGATTTTTGCTTCTGTATAAATGTGTTAAATTCTAGTGGCTTATTTAATTACAATTAAATATATTGTAAGTAATTCATTTTAAAGAAAATAAAAATAATAAGCTGTTATCTAAACTGAACTCCTCAACCTTCCTAAACAAAGTGGGAGTCTCCTGAAACTGAAGATTTTGTCTTATTCATTTATGTACCTCATGTCCCTGACCAAAATAGTAGGTTCTCACTAAAGACTTGTTGTATGAATTAATGAATGTGAGATCTCAGAGGACAACAGACTTGTGGTTTGTGTGTAAAGAAAACTCTCTTTTTTTTTAAGAAGTATATTTTATTTATTTTTTTCAATTTATTTGTTGTTGTTGTTGTTGTTGTTGTTGTTGTTGCAGTTTTGGGCCAGGGCAGAGTTTGAACCCACCACCTCTGGTATATGGCGCCTACTCCTTGAGCCAGAGGCACCGCCCGGAAAACTCTCTTAAAACTATTTTATCCTGAGAGATCCATTCTCTAAATTAGGACATACCAGTGTACACCTATCATGTTATTCTTCTCTGGACTATTTTCATGAATTGCCTTTAGATCAATGACAAGCATGGTATGTTAGTAACCACATTTAGAAGGTATGATTCCTTAGACATTTTGGACATTTCTGGGTTTGTGAAAAGTTATTAGTTTGTTGTCTACTCCTGTTTTGACCATGGTATCTCTTGTGAGGAGCAGAAGGTAGGAAAACTGGTGCCCTGGAATAGTTCATTAAACCCCTGAACATGCTTAGGTGACTCCCAAAGAATAGCTCCAAAAAAATGGCATGAGAAATGATTATCAAAAAATAGTTCTTATTCTAAAATAACACTAATTATTTTTGTTTGGAGCATCATAACAGAGAATAATAATGTAAAAAAACAAAACTTCAGTCACTATATACTGGTCAGTACTTATTTTCTTAATAAATAGAAAATTCTATAGATGTAAATGGTCAATGAACCATAAGTTACAGGGGGACTTTTTGTTTTGTCTAGTCAATAAAAAAAAAAAGAAGGTACGGAGTCACAGGTTATTTTTCATGAGTTTTTTTTTTTTTTTTTTTTTACCATTAGTATGTTAACTGTTATTGTATGTGTATTGTAATATTTCTTCAAAGATATGGAAAAGATTAAAAAGTAGCACCATCGTACTAGTGCTTGAATTAAATAAATACTCTGGACCTTTAGGAGAAAATATTGCCAGCAGTGTCACGTGGTCCAGTGATTTGTCCTGCCCAGATGGCTCCTAGAAACTGGAGAGAGATTCAGGAAGGTGGCTCAAATAGTTATGAAAAACCAAGGCAGAGGTTTTCTACTCAAAGTCATTGCCGATGTGATGCCAGGCAAACTGTACGGGGTTATTTTTGAACAACAAAACTTTCTCTTTTATGTATTTACAGACAACAGTGGCGCTCCATAAATCAGCATGCTGAAAGAGTTTATTTCTGAGCTTCTCTTTAGATGGAGGATAAGTGCTTTCGAAGACAATTATTGTGCTGAAGATTGGGGTAGATGAAGTTATTGGCCACAGGTCTGCACTCCCTGTGGCAGAATATGTACCCCACCCTTGCCAGGGCCCTAAGGTGAGCAAAGTAAATGTCCCTGTCCATTGATTTTGCTGTGCAGCTTGCTTTGACCCATGGAACGTGACACAGCTGGTGTGCCAGTTCCTAACACAGGCCCTAGGTAAGAGGAGTCACCTGGTTGCACTCGCCCCTCCTTTGCTTCTGCTGCTGCCTTGCCTAGCTCACTGGCTCAGTGAGGGGAGGAGCCATGAAGGGGAGACCTAATCCCAACCTGAGAAGACCAAGCCCAACAGGACCCAATACTTGAAGCAGAGCCACCCATATTAGCCCAGCCTACCTCAGCCATATCCCAGACAACCCACGGATGCATGATCTAGGATAAATGACTGTTGTGAGCCACTGGGTTCTGGAGACTGTGGATTAGGAGGTGATAAATGACAACTACAAAACCCAAGGAAGCACGTCAGCAGCGGCAAGGGCCCTGAGAAGTTACTTATTCATAAGAACGTCATATGAAAAGCTCAAATGCTCACCACAGAAAAGTTCATCACTCTCATCCAAGCAGTCATTTACGCCGTCACAGCGCTGGGCCTGAGAGACACACAAACCGGAGGAGCATCTGAAAGATCCAACAGGGCAGGCTACAGGCAATACAAAATAGAAAACCTTCGGTGGGCCCCTGAAAATCACCAGACCACACTAGCAAAGAAATACAAAGTGTCAAGCGGAAGCCAGTGGTAGCAGTAGTGATACAGCGGTTCTCAGCTTGTGGGTTGCAACCCACAGGAACTGTATTAAAGGCTCGTGGCATTAGGAAGATTGAGAACCACTGGATAACATCAAATAATGGCTGCTGGAATTGAAAGACAAAAATGCAGAAATAAGAAGAGGTAATCCACCAGAAGCTCCGAGTGAACCTGCACCCAAGTCTTGTACACTAGGGAACTTCCTCTAACTTCATAGCCTTGACTCAGCTGATGGCTTTATCACACACCTGAGGAATGTGAAAGTGGCAAGGTACTGAAGAGAGTCCAACATTCCTAGTGTGGAGTCTTTAGACTCTCCCTGGAATTGTAAATGGGTTTCTGGCATCTGAGTGCTCTGTGATCACACACGTTATTCTGTATATCTTTAATTGCATTTGCGAGTGGTTTCTGTCCCAGAACAAATTGGTAACCACTGATCTTATCACCTTGAACCTAGAGAGATTAGTGACTGGCCTAACAATCCCAGACTCCTGGCTAATACCTCCCTGCCCATCATTCTTTCCACTTTAGCCAAGGTGCTCAACAGTGATCCATTCTCCTCCTGATCTTGAATCACTTATCTCGAGATTATTGCTAAATAGTAGAGAAATCCTTTCTCTCTTTAGGCAAAAACAGTGCCAGAGAATGCAGTCAGGTCAAACTCTCATACAGTAGAATGGATGAGGCTCTGGAAAATAGTCAGGGTTCGGAAGAAAGTTAAAAATAAGATGGCTTACTTCCTTACCTGTGACTGCTGGAAATGAATATTCTGAAATTCAGGGGTAATATTCTGAATCCAGAAGAAGATATTTTGGGGACTGGCAAAGAAGGACATGGTCTGAAGGAGCTCAAGTCATGTCCTCATGAATTCCTCAGTGGATAACCTTTACTTTGGTCATTTTAAAGTGGGTCAAGGATTTCCTGAGCAAGTCACTATCTACCTGTCCAGCTCTAAGGACTTTCCTCAAACATTAGCATTTCTGCTAGTCACTTCCTAGCCATTCTTCCAGCAGTTTTCCCTGTGAGCTTCTAGTTCAATATTCTGGACCTAATATTTGAACTCTCCACCAACCAACTCACCCTATTCAGCATAGGCCACAGTGAGTCATAACTGTTGACCTCAGATCCACTGTAGGTGGGCATCATACTCACAGAGAATTATGGCAAGACCACAGCACACCAAAAAATGGGGCTCATCTTATATTTTAGGAATGATAAGAGAAATTATTTTTCAACTATAAATAAGTCATAGAAAAAAGTTACATTATTTCTCCTATAACTTAAAATAGAGAAAGGAATATGTAATTTTATACAATATTTGCTATCTTTATTTATTTTATATGCATGTACTATGTATATATATTATAAAATATATATGTGTAAATAAATAGCACAAATAAAGCAGTGTTCACTTATTAAATCTTCAAAGTTTAGAGTTTGAAACTTAGCCTTCATTTAACTATTTACTAAGATTTTTCTAAGACTTACGTTGACTGATGTTGTAACTGCCATATTCTACCAAAAGTGGCTTGTCTGAAAGCCTTGAACTGCACTGGAGCTGAACATGAACCAGAGGGCTGGGCACTCGGAAAATGGTCTGGTGATCCATGTAGGAACCGCAGTACCTGAGAAGACAAGAGTGTGAGAGGACACGCAGCTTGATATTATGTCAACTGTACTCCTATGGACAGTGAGTTCACTAAGAGTTTGTTCATTTGGGTTTCATAGGCAGAGATGCTCATGGTAGAGCTAATGGTATTCTATACGTGACCCCTGGGCAACAGAGTGTAATCCCCTCTCAAAAAACAGCAGAACCTGTTTGACAACAAGAACTGCCTGCTTTTGCCTGCTTTTGTTCACAAGCCTCTTTATGGACTCAAATCTATATCCATGAGCTTAGGTGAGCTTAGGTTGAAAATATGTAAGGAATTCCAGCAACTTTTAAAGCAAAAGACAACATTTTTTCAAATTACATTGAAATCTGATGTGTACTTCAGGATTTGTCCTCGGAAAAGTCCAAAGAATTAATGTCTATCTACAATATTTTCCTATTTCAATTTTTTTCTTACCTCTCATTACTTAGTGTGCTCCAGGTTCCTAGTGTCCTTTTGAAAAAATATCACTCCTGTTACTTGTGTTAGTAATTATTACTATAAGACTGGGTGCAGTGGCTCACACCTATAATCCTACCACAGGCCAAGGCAGGTAGATTGCCTGAGCCCATGAGTTTGAGAGCAGTCTCAAGAGAGAAACCCCATCTCTAAAAATAGCCAGGTATTGTAGCAGGTTCCTGTAGTCCTATCTACTTTGGAGGCTGAGGCAAGAGAATCACTTAGTTAGAGGTTGCTGTGAACTACAACATTACAGCACTCTACTGAGGGCAACAAAGTGAGACTCTGTCTCAAAAAAAAAAAAGAAAGAAAGAAAGAAATTATTACTACATTAGCACCATGGTTTGTAGAGCATGGAATATTATTATATTACAGACCTGTGATAAGTTAGGCCACTGCTCTGTATAGGGAAGGCTCTTTCCATGGTGAAATATGCAGGGTTTTGTTTTTCTAATTTTTTCTCAAAGATAGGATCTCACTATGTTGTCCAGGCTTGTCTCAAACTCTGAGACACTCTCCCCTAGGCCTCCCAAAGCACTAGGAATATAAGTGTGAGCCACTGCACTCAGCCCAAACCTACAAGGTCTTGATGGGAAGTAGAGCACAGACACAACACGTGGGGCTGACATTCACCACTGGAACCTGTTAATGCCAATCACTCCCGAAGCACTTGGGAACCATCATGTTCCATGGATCAGGTGGGGGCATCTGGGAACACAGATAATCTGTGATTTTAAGGCTTGGAGGAGAAAAATATTCGTGTGTTATTCCGGAAGATTCTTTCATAATTGGCTGAAATTCAGGAACTGAGGAGCTAGAATCCAAGGAAGAGATAGCAGCTGCAAGTGGCTGCCTGGCCACGCAGGAGCAAGTTGTGAGAGGCACCTGCTTGGTTCCAAAAATTCCAAGCTGAATTTCTAGAGCCAGAATTTACTCTAGGTGGTTATCTTTAGCTAAGAATCTGTGCTCTGAAAACATGATGGTTATTTTATCTCATGATATATTATCATTTTCTTCATGTTTGCCATTAACATTTTCTGGCGTTCTCTTGCATTTTAAGAGAGAATCAAGAGGAAAGAGATCTTAGCTTTCATGCTTGAGCTGGAGTTTAGATGGGGAGAGAATGCAACAAGACAGGATGAGGGCTTATAGAGGGAACATTAAAAAGTGAGAGATTGGAGAGATAGCAGGAGCCAACACAGACAAAAAGACTCCCAGGCACCAGTTGGAAGAGAAAGTGGCTTTATTCACTGGCTGGGAGATTTGACAGACTAGCATCCCAAAAACCAAGCCCACTGACTCAATTTCTGGCCTTCCTCTTATACACTTTTAGGGGCGGGATGCACGTGAAAATCTCATGCTTCAGGGAAGGTCAGGCTGGCACATGCACTTGGTGCATGGCCGCCCAGCCTCAAAGACAACAGAAGCCCAAGGACGTTACAAGGTTACTATGTGGGTTCAACATACATCCTGTAAAGGGCGTAAAGGTAACAGGAACATCTGCTGCAGTGGGGGTTGTAATTAGTAGCTTCGTACTTATCACAGACTGCCTGGCTAATGAATGCCTACACAGAGTGACCGGGCAGAGTCTAGTTCTGCTTCACTCCCTTGCCTCATATACACTCAGTGAGAATCCATTTATATGTACAGACATAATACAAGTAAGGAAACAGATACAAAGAAGAGAAGTAACTTTTTAAAGTTAAAATAGCAAGTAAGTAGAACCACTATCTGGACACCTGTTGACTTGGTACTAAACTCTAGTGTACCAAAGGCCTTCCTCAGGAGCTTTGCTCTACAAAAGCTTTGTAGGAAGGCCATCTATTTCTTCAGCGGTCACATACGACTTTTTCCTGCTGCCCTGAGCATGTGCACCCCTTCTCCAGGCTCTCAGAACTTCTAATGAGGAGACCATTAGTCTTCCTTCAGTCAGCATTACTTTTTCCTCCCTCCCTATTGCAGTCCCAACTCCCTTAGGCTAACCTCTCAATTAGCTCAATTAGAGTCTTTCCTTTTTAGATGAAAAAGCTTGATAATGGGAAGGATTGGCATTTTAAATCCTGAGGGTGCAAGCAGCATCTGATAGGATTTCAGCCAGACCACAAGACTACTTGAAAAAATTGGCCCTTCAGGGAAAACATTTGGGTCAAGGGAGCTTTCCTGGTATGAATTGGGTGGAGACCCTACTTTCACTTAGGGATTAAAATAATACCTCGTTTCCAAAGCACACCTCTGTCACAGACTTACATTTTTCAGAAGCAATTTATAAAGGTAGGTTTTCTGGACCTTTGTTTTAATTAAATACTAAAATCCAATATTGTTTAAACCTTAGAGCACATTCTATGATATTTATTTATTCAATGTCATTTTGACAATAATTTTATTATGCATATTAATAATAGCTAATTTTAGGGATGTATAGCTACATTATTTCATTGAGCACTTACCAAATAAACAAACCCTTTATTAAGTAGGAAATATTACCTCATTTCATAGGCTGAACATCAAAGAAGTTCAGTAATTTGTCCTAGTTAATATAGCTACTAAATGACAAGGCTGGAATTTGAACACAGGTCTTAGGATTCCTACATAATACACCCTCAATTCAATTTTACTCCCCAAAGTAGTATAATCTTAACATTTTAATAATTGGTCCGAAAACGACTTTAAATCTGATTGGGCCTATTCCAATGAAGAGAGGATCAATTATTATTTTGCAAGTAGACTGTAACTGAAAGAAGTTTGCTCAGGAAAAGCACTTAGAAAGAGAAGATTTCACAAACAGAAAAACAATGAGCAAAGAAGTAGCAGGTAAATCCTTTAGCCTAACAGGATTCTTCTCTGAAAGGAAACCGAGAAGTTATTCTATTTGCTTCAAGACAGAGCATTCCATGTCTTTGAATACCTATTCAATACCTAGTACAACTTTAGAAGCAAATAAACAACAACCAAAGGACAAATTAAGACTGAGAGTGAGGACTTTCTGGGTTGATTCAGGAAGCACATACACTAGATTTCTCCGGGTTTCTTTCTGATCAACTTCAGCCCATTTCCCCATGTTAGGGATTAAGCCAAGCCAATCAGGACTGTCTTGAGACCTCACAAAAATGACGAATGGTCTCTACTTTTGTACCAGCAGAACCCCAATTTATTATTCCCCTCCCCCCAGCTCTAAAATTTGCTAATGTTATCTGTGATGTCACAGATACTATACTTTGGTGAAGTATAGAAAATACGCACTGGTAGGCCACAACATAGCACGGTAGAAGGGGGCAGGAGCCCTAAGACGTGGGGTTGAATTCTGCCTCAGTCTTTCGTTGAGTGGTCTTGAGCAAATCACTTAACTCCTATATCCCTCAGTTTCCCTATCCATAAATGGCAAAGTGCAACCTTTTTGGGGACAAGGACTCCGTGGCTGTGAACCTTTTGTCAGATTCCTCACGTAGGGAAATCACTTACATGTGCTCATTAATCTCCCACCATCCATGCTCACAGCCTTTCTCGCTCTTCTTGGTTATTGAATAGTTATGGAATTTCAGGGCTATGCCAAGAGTTGATAGGGGAGTCTGTGAAAAGCAAATATTAAGTTTAAAAAAAAAACACTTTGATCAAAATGCATGTTTCAAGCTAAGACTTTCTCATTGAGCACTCATTCCCTTGGCTTGTTTTAAGAGTATTCTATTCCTGGTGCCCTGTGGCCCTTGGTGGAGTAAGCCCGTTCCCCTGAGCAAAGCTAGTCAATGGAGAGAGCTTAACAGAGAAGCCAGCAGCAGGTACTCAGGGAGTAGCTGCTGGGCCCCAGGCAAAGCTGGGTGATGGGCCGCACATTCTGGGTTTCAGTTTCTTTAGATGAACTTAACTTTGAAAACACCCACTGGTTAATGAGCAAGCATTTTCCTCTTTTGATGTAAATAATGACACAGTTCATTTAAATCATCATTCAGATTCTTGAGATAAAGGAGAAATGAATCAGCATCCTCTTCATGTTAAACCTGGGTATTTCTGAAGGATGTTGTGAGTCACCCCCAGGTGTTGTCAGAAGCAGTCAAACAAGAAAGAGGTTCCTATGTATTTGACCAGACATGCAGCATGCACACACATACACACAATGCAAGTGATCTCTTCATTGCATTATGTGATATGCACGTACATTCTTCCAATATGTTAGAGTTTTCATTTTGATCTTCACTTTGACCCAAGAAATATTTAAAAGAGGGTTTTTATGTTGACAGAGTTGAATTCTGGTTCACTCATTTTCAAGTTTTCTAATTCTATCTTAGTTGAATAAAAATTATTGTTTACACTTGCTTTTAAATCTTGGAATTTATTGAGAATTTCTTTGTGATTAAACTTATGAAATCTCCATAGTCATTTGAGAAAAAAGGCATATTCTCTGCATGTCTATGCTACCAAAGTCATTTGCATGGCTTAATATCCTACCTAGCCTTATTTTTGTCCCCTACTGTCTCAATCATGAGGCAGAAGAAGGGAATTAAAATCTCTTATTTGAGGCACAGTGGCTCATGGCTGTAATTCTAGCACTCTGGGAGGCTGAGGTGTATGGATCCCTTGAGCTCAGGAGTTCAAAATCAGCCTAAGAGCAAGACCCCATCTCTACTAAAAGCAGAAAAAAAATAGCTGAGAGTTGTGGCAGGCATCTATAGTCCCAGCTACTTGGGAAGCTGAGGCAGGAGGATCACTTATACCCTATCTGTGAGCTGGGCTGACATCATAGCACTCTAGCCTGGGCAGTAGAGTGAAACTCTGTCATAAATAAATAAATAAAATCTCTTACTTGACTACTAGGAAGTCTGAGGCCAGAGGATTACTTGAGTTCAGGAGTTCAAGACACACCTCAGAAACATAGAGTCCTATCTCAAAAAACAAACAAAAACTTTTTATTTGAATATTGCCCACTTCTTTATATTTCTTATAACTTTTGATTTTTGAATATTAAGTAAGTATTAATGCTGTGTCCTAACTAGATCTTGTAGACCACCCTCTTTGTCACTATAGATTGCCATTCTCCTTTCACTTCCCAGTCAGGGATGCTGTGGCCCTGCTTTCTGTGTTGCCTGGTATAGGGCTGTGAACTCTGCTTTCTTGTTTATCCTGGCCATGGATGATGCTGCTCATTCTCATCGTTCAGCTTTATTGAGTCACTTTCTAGCTCACTTTTATCTTTTGAAAATACCTTAAAGCTAAGTTTTAGGGATGCATTTTACCCACTGGCTTGTATAGCTCTGACACACATTTGGTCAAGGGGAACTACTTGTATTAACCTGCTTGGCAAATAGAGTGATGAGGTGAAGTTTCACAATGTATTGCAAGCTATCTAGACAAATGACCAAAAAAATAAATAAATAAATAAATAAGCATCGTACTTCCTTATATGTTCTATAGTCTCAGTTTCTGTTCCCCACCCTCTACCTTTGTGGTGGGAACTTTAACCAAGTAAAGGGAGGACTCCTCCTCACCTGCACCTGTAATATTTGATATTTCTCTAGTCAGTGATGGTAACAGGATGCACAACAGACTTTATCTTTCAGTCACCTGTAATTTGCCTAAACTTGAGTACACACAACCGAGGAACCCACCTCAGATAAGCCCTGGAGGTTTCTGTGGCAAAGATGGTTGCATATGTTCCTCACAGAAGCAGGGACAGAGGGGCTCCCTTCAGGAGACTCATCTCTGTTTCTTAAGTCATATAAGGAGGGACCTGTGTGGACTCTAGAGCCCCCTGCTAATGTCTGCTGAACTCAAATTGTGTGGTGCTGCACTGATGACAGCTGTGATCATTCAAAGCACGGATCCATTTTCTTTTTCTAAGATTCTATAATAAAATGTATTAGAATACAAAATGAAGGAAAGGAGAGGGAGGAAAATGCTCAACTAAGTGCTTAAACAAAAGGAAGCTGAACATCTTTAGACCCAGAAAGGGAGGGAGCAAGAATTTAGGTGTGTGAGGCCATGATTCCTTCTGATCTTACCTGGGTCACTGTTTCATTTCAATAATCTCTGGCAAATGATTTGCTCATCTCTGTTTCTTTGTCTATAAAAGGCAACAAGAATATCTCTTCTACATCAGAGATGTATTTTGAAGGAAAAATAAAAATACAACGCCCAAAACACTAACGTGCTAAACAAATGTGGACAACATATTATAGGCTTAAGACTCTGTTTTGGGTTTACATATTTATTACTTCCCCTATAAACTCCATGAGAACAAAGACTTCATCTTGCTACGAGGTGTCCCCACATGGAGCCTGACATATATCAGACTGTCAATAAGCCCTTGTTGGTGGGCAAGAGAGCTTGGGAGAAGAATCAGACTGACTTTAAGCTGAAGCAGGATTTAATCCTTCTCAGAGAAATGGGACCTTAAAACTCAGCTGAAAGTGAGTTTGCAAAGGGGGGATGATTGTCCTTAGGTAAATGGGACAGGACACTAAGAAGGGTTGAGGAGGACAGAAACCAACTTTGTATGAAAAACTTTATCGTGACCTGAGTCAATATTTTTGTTCCTTAAGTCATCTCTTCACTATTTTTAATAAATTCAAAGCTATTTTACAGGTAAAAAGAAATTAGTATTTCACTCTGATTTTCCAGTCCAGTATACATGCTGTCATACTGCTAGAGACGACTGTTTGAAGCCTTCTGATAAAGGAACAGCTTTATCTAAGCTCCAACTGAGGAGGACAGGCCTGGACACCACCAGTTTGTCCCTGGTGTTTTCTGTCTCCCCTTCCTCCTTCCTCATGCCCCACTGGGATGCCCTTGTCCTAATAAACCCTTCTTTTTCTTCAGCATTTCTAACCTTTGACCCCTGGCAAAACAAAAAATGATCCAACATTCTCATTTATACCCAACTTAAAGTAACAACAATGTTTAAGAATTTTCATTTTAAGTGTATGGGTTATTATGGAATCAACACCTATTTGATCTCAAAGAAATTTCAAACATTTCAGAGAGCTGTTGAGAATGGCACCTTTCTTGTTTGGGCTATTATACTAGCCCAAGAAGATACATTGTCTTTTTGGAGAGATTGAAGGAAGAAAGATTAGATGTTTGTTCCTTCCCTAGCCTCTCCTTTCACCTCCTCTTTCCTCTTCCCTTTCCCAGCTCTCAGACTTGCTGGTCATCCCAGGCTCTTGAGCCTTGAGAATCTACCAGTGAACAGGAGTCTAGAACTTTTATCTTTTAATTCTTTCGGAAATGTGGTAATGATTTTAAAAAATAATTTAATGGTACATGCCATCAGAAAGTTGAAACCAAGTACAGATTTGGGTACTGAAATCATTTTAACTAGTTCACTGTAATGACTCTGCACAAATAATCATGTATGCATCCACCCCCTCCTGCCTCGGGGTCCTTGCCTCAGGCTCCCCTTGCCTACAATGTTCTTATCCTGTATCCAGAAGGTTAGTTCCTTCATCTCTCAGGTTTCTCTGCAACTGTCCCCTTGTCACTGTGACTCTCCTTGACCATCCTGTTTAAGATCATAAACCCCTGACTTGCCACCCTTCACACACACTCTACCTCCCACCCTTCACACACCCCATACCTCCCACTCAAGCTGTAGAGTTTGCTTCTTTGTTTTATTTTTCTCCATGGCATTACATCACCATGTGTCATATTACCTATATTTATCTCTTGTCTTCCCCTGCTGGAAGACAAGCTCCATAAAAGCAAAGCTTTTTTTTTTTTCCTATAATTTCATGGATTCTCAGAATCTAGACTATTGCCTGAACGCCTGGCCCATATTAATCATTCAATAACATATTGAATAAGAGCAAATGACACACCACAGGACTCTTACATCTAATTGCTGTGCCACGAAATAATGATTTTATAAGTATATGCTAAATGAACAAAGTGACACTTTGCCCTATCTCTATATGATACTGTAGTTAGAGAAACAAAAATAGTTTACAGTCTAATATTAAAAAAAAAAAAGCCCTATGTAGCACCAAGAAGATATGTACATACTCCATATAAATTTGCACTTGCTTTGCTTACACAACTGAAATATGTACAGCTGTTCCTCAGTATCTACAGGAAATTGATTCCAGGATCCCCACAGACACCAAAACCTGAGGATGTTCAAGTCCCTGATATAAAATGGTGTACTATTTTTTTGCATATAACCTACACACATCCTCTCATATACTTTAAATCAACTCTAGATCACCTATTATACCTAAAACAATGTAAATGCTATGTAAATATTTGTTATGATTTATTGAGTTTTATTTGTATTATTTTTGTTGTGGCTTTTTTAAAAAAAAGTCTTTGATCCAGGATTGGTTGAACTGCAGACATAAAACCTGTGGATACAGAGGGCTGACTATGCTGCCTAATCCAATTTACTATTTCTTTGTTATTTCTATTATAATACTAATGATTAAGAATCAATAAATGTTCCTCTGTCAAAGTAGTTTTTTGATCCTCTTATAATGGCTTTGCATTTTTTTACTACAAACAAATAACATATACTGGAAAAATAAGCTCCAGACTGCTAAAAGCAGTTTATTTGTGGTCAGAAGGTTGAAATAACAAGAAAATTTTGTGTTCTCTCTAGATAACATATTTCAATAATGCTTAAATTTTGTAAAATTAAATAATATCCATTCTTCAATTTAAAAAATAAAAGTAATGAATTAAGAACAAAATGCTACTAAAAATAGTACATTAATATTTTTCCAAGACACTGTTAAAATTAGGCTACCTGAAATTTCCAGGTACACTTGCATTTTGGAGGATAGTAACTTGGGTAATATGGACTTGAAATTTTCCCTTCAAAGCCAGTGGTTTCTTTGACCAATACTGTGTTTTCACACTCTGAAAAAGATAACCAGTAATACACAATGATTTACAGCTATAAGACTAGGGAAAAATATACATTTCTTTAATTATAAATGTATACTTCCTTGATCAAGAAGCTTTAACATTTTTTGAACTTTGTTTTATTTTTTAAAAAAGGAAGTGGCTCACTCCCATAATCCTATCACTCTGGGAGGTGAAGCCAGGAGGATCCCTTAAGCTCTGGAATTCAAGACTAGCCTCAGCCAGAGTGAGACCCTGTCTCTAGTAAAAATAGAAAAATTACCCAGGTATTGTAGCAGGCACCTGTAGTCCCAGCTACTCAGATGGCGGAGGCAGGAAGATCACTTGAGTCCAAGTGTTTGAGGTTGCTATGACCTAGGCTGAGGCAACTAAGTGAGACACTGTCTCTAAATTAATTCATTGTTTAGCTAGTTAATTAATTAATTGAATAGAAAGAGCACCCAACAGATATGCAAGCTAAAATACTTGTTCTCAAATTATGTATTTGTTTTCAATTCATATATTTTGGCTGTAGATCTCTAAGATGTTACTGCTTTCTCAGAAAACAGTTCTGAACTCAGAGCCAACAGCATTAGCTGAACGCAGCTCCTCTCAGGGGTCTGAGTTTCATGTCACAGACCCCCTCCTCTTTCCCTTATTCCCCCAGCCCTGCATGTGTTATACCCATGATATCTTACAGTTCTCTTGTCCTGGTTGCTTTTGAGATAATTAACACTAACAAGTCTTCATTAAATTCACTCGGTTAAAATAACTAACTTGATCTCTTTCTTCTTCACTGGACCCTGATTCAGCATCCTTTTCTAATACAACTAGTATTAGCCTCCAGAAAGGTAAGACTAGAGTATCATAACGAATATTTCTAAAAGTGACTCCTATCTAATTGGGGAAGACTTACTTTGCTCTGGAATGACCTCAAAATATGCCCGGATTCCTGATAGCTTCCGTATACGAGGAGACTTCAATGTCACCAACATGAGATTATTTGTAGAAACAAATGATATTAATGTTCTTGTGGGTTCACAAATTCTGAAAGCAGATAACCAAAGTACATGAACAATAGGTTATTTGAGCAATGGACCTCCGTTCAACACAAATTACACATATTTCTTGGGCCATCCACACAGTGCTTGTGAATCAGTCTCTGCCAGCTGTGTCTTCATCACTTGGTGACCACAGGGTACTACAGACGGAGCAGAGCTGAAAAAGGTACAGAAATTTTTGTCTAGTAACTATTGCCAAAAATTCTCTGGATGGATGTCCCTGGACCATTTTTGAGCACAAACAAGATGTAAAGACAGTGCATTTGATGGCTAAGGTCATGAGCCCTAATGAAAACTTGATTCAAAACTCAGTTGTGACCAGGTCCAGTGGTCAGACCTATAATCCCAGCACTTTGGGAAGCTAAGGCAGGAAGACCACTTGAAGTCAGGAATTTGAGACCAGCCTGAGCAAGAGCAAGATTCCCCATCTCTACAAAAAGTAGAAAAAATTAGTTTGGTGTGGTGGCATTTACCTGTAGTTTCAGCTGCTTGGGAGGCTGAGGCAGGAGGATTGCTTGAACCCAGGAGTTTGAGGTTGCAGTGAGCTATGATCATGCTACTTCACCCTAGCCCGGGTGACAGAGCAAGACCCTGTTTCAAAATAAACAGCAAGGAAAAAACTCAGCTACCTCACTTCACTGGGTGAAAGATACTGGGCTTAAATATTTGTAAATGCCAGTTCCCTTCTCTGAAATGGTGGTGATAATAATAGTACACTCCTCAGAGCACTGTGGTGAGGATTAAACGAGGTAATAACCAAATATGTCTGGAAGGATGAAAAGAAACTGGTAATGACTGAGGAACAGGAGTCAGTGGTAAACTTATTATTCACTGCAACCTTACATGGTGTTTAAATGTTTAATATGCACATTCATTGCCAACATATAAACACCTCATACACACGTAAAATGCTCTTACATACACATGTAGACAGTGTTAAAAATAATTTATGTACATTTTAGCGCAGTAACAAATAGTAACTTCTTAAACTTTAACTCATTTGTATGTTGTCTAATATTAAGCACCCATAAGCAGATGTCTACTGTTAAGTAAAAAAATTAAGGTATCTGTAAAATATGTGTGTGTAATTAAATACACACAAATGAAAGGAGTTATGCTAAAATATAACGAAACCTTGCTCTGGATAATGAGATTGTGAATTGATATTTGTTTCTCTGATTGACCTCATTTTCCATAATGAATATGTGTAAGAAAAACATTTAATTGTTTACTAATGCTATGCAATCCTCATAGAATTCTTACAATCTATTGAAATAGTAGAGTTCATCGTGATTATAACAAATGTAAAATTACACAGAATACCTATTATATTTCAGATATATTAGCTGAAATTCTTGCTATAATGACTTTGAGAGTCTTATTCACTACCGGTAAAAAGCAAGCATTGAGTCTGGTGGGCTTGATAAGGATATTAAAGTATAAGGCATACTAAATAGGGCACAGGTGTCAGTCCTTGATCCCATGAGTGCACATAAAGATGAGTTTGTTTGTTTTTTTTAATCCAAGGGAAATATATACCATAAAACAGACGCGTTGTAAAAAAATATATATTTTTGGCTTGGTGCCCATAACACAGGGTTTATAGCACCAGGCACATACATCGAGGGTGACGCGTTCGAACTCAGCCTGGGCCAGCTAAAACAACTGCAATAACAAAAAAATAAATAAATAAAAATCTTTGGCACTGGCCCCATATGCCAGAGGCGGCAGGTTCAAGCCCAGCCATGGCTAAAAACTGTAAAAAAAAAAAAAAAAAAAAAAAATCATTTCACCCACCAACAAGAGTGCCTGTGTAATACCTGTATAAGATGCTGCTTCTGATGGGCAAGAGGGAGTCATAAATGGTCAGGGAGTCGGTGACACAGTTGTCAGCTTCGATTTGGATGGACTCAATTGAGAGACGAATGAGATAGCCCATGATGGCCACCAGCTTGAAGTGACACATCAGCCTCCCCGAGGTTGCAGAAATCTCCAGAGGGTAGTGGAAGGTCAGATGATCTGCATAGATGTACTGAGAGCAACCTTTGTCTGTGGAGACAGCATTTTTTTTTCTTTTCTTTTTCTTTTTTTATTTTTTAGGAATGACTTTTATTGAAATCGTTATAGAAAAGTAAAGAATAAAAAAGGTCCTGTGGAGAAGGTCTGCCACCTTTGCTAACCTGGAGTTCACTGCACTCTCTTCTGGCAACAGCCCTAGGTTTTACTTTGACAAACTATTCCTAGCCTGCCTATATAGTTTGGTTGGGGTTAACCCCACTCCTAGTTTCAGATGGGGACATATAATGCAACGTCAAAAAAGTTGGTGCAGGAGTGGGCATGTTGTCAGAAAAGCCAGACAATGAGAGTCAGCCCCAGGACTTCCTCCAGAAGAGTCAGGAAATATGTGGGGGTGGTTTCTACCATGGTTAAAACACTGATAAATTATAAGTTTGGATCTTCCAGAAGCCATTTTATGAGAGTCATCCCCAGGACTTCTTCCAGAACAGTCAGGAAATACATAGAGGTGATTTCTACCATAGTTGAAACACTGATAAATTATAAGTTTGGATCTGCCGGCAGCCATTTTATGAGAGTCAGCCCAGAACTTCTTCTAGAATAGTCAAGAAATATGTGAGGGTGGTACATGGTTGAAAAACTGATAAATTGTAGTTTGGAATTATAAGTTTGGATCTGCCAGCAGCCATTTTATGCCCCTACAATAAAAAACACATTTGATAATGAAGCTTTAACAGAAGGAGGCAGAGCTGAAGAGTTCTGATGATATTTTATTTTAGAACCTAGACCCAACCATGCCTAAAGCCAGCACACTCCATATATGCCCCAGTTACATGAGCCAGTCAAGTTTCTTTTATACTTAAGCCAGTTTGACTATATTCCTATCACTTGCTACTAAAAGAGCACTAACAAACACTATCATTAAAAAAGGAAAATTACAATAAAAAATGATACTAATGTGCATGTAGGGAGGGTGAGGAACCATATGATGGAATTTACCAGATCCTATGGTTGAAGAGTAATCCGAACGAAGTCCAGCTGCATTGAAAAACACACAGAAAAAGACACTGTTAATCTCATAATTTTATTCTGTTAGAATTTTACTTAGTAAAACTTATTTTTAGTTATTTAAAACCAATCAAACACATCTGAGATTTGCTTTAAAATAGTCAAGTGAAGGTGGGGGAGGTTGTTCAGGTATTTAGATATCACATAGGACAGCCTGTGAGTTGACAGTTGTTTCTTACACCATTCTCTTTACTTTTGTGTACTTGAAATCATAGTTAAATTTTCAAGCATTTTCTAAAGTTAAAAAAGCAATCAGACAAATATGATAATAGTTAATCCTCTATCTGAAATAGTACATGTGGTACAAAATATTCCATGAGCTTTTTCATTCATTTAACTAATATTTATCTGTCACCCAACATATACAAGTCTTCGTATGTATATTATAGACAATTTCTATGTAATACATAATATGTACTTATAAAATATATACATACATATTTTAATATACACAGTTTAAATAAGAAAAGAAAGCTGCATAAATTTTGAGTTACACAATAATCAAACCATTTCACTGTGAAGACAATGAAATTTGCATTTTGATGGGGCTACTGAGCAATCCATTTTGGAGCACTGGGCAACACTACATTATAGGTGTAGCTCTGTCTGGACAAGGAAAGAGATAAAATGAACCTTAGCAAAAATATTTCTTCTCCAGGACTTTATTCTTTGGGAACTTAGTTTGAAGATGCATGAGCTGACTAAATGGACACATTGGTACGTTCAGTTTCATATGTATTTTGTTCCCAAATCTATGGTTCTATCACTGTATTTAACATTTTTCATTTTCCTTTACTTATACACCTCCACTGTCTTCAGCTAATTCTATGCTATTATTATATTTGTTTGCTTGCTTTTTTAACATGGGGATTATGGGAGAGAGTACTTCCTTACAAGGCTGACTGCAAGAATGACAAGTATCAGGAGTGCTGCAGGAAAGAACTCTACAGGACAATCACCCAGCAATCACCATTTAGTACCACAGAGTCCATGTCCACAGCCAGACCCTGCAAGTTCCCCACAGAGGTCCGGTTTATGATGCTTGTCTGGATGGAGTCCTTCAAGATGGCTGCCACACAGTCCTCACAGAAGATGTGGCCCTTGGCATGTGGCATGACAAACACAATCCAAAAGTGGACAAGGAGACCACCTTTGTTGTTGCTGCTATAATGAAAAAGAGAGATGTTCAGCGATACCTCTTAGAAAGCAGACCTTTTAGATAGACCCAACTGACAGATTCAAGGTAAGGCCAGTGAGCACATCCTGCAACGGATATGCTCCCTTCTTTGAGTAATTATTGACTCCCCCTATCATGGAGAACAGAAAGGGAAAGCATCATGTTACATGTATTCTGATCATTGTGTTGGATTTAAATTTAGAACTAATACTGTAGAGTTGCAGCTCCATGGAGAATATACTGCTTCTACGGCTATTGATCAGTAGTCCCTGCTATTAAAAATAAGTTATAACATTTGATACCTTACCATGTCCAGGCATTGTTCTAAATCTGCTTTAGCTCATTTGAATCCAATAAATAAGGTCCTATTATTATTCAATTTTTAAAGATGGAGTAGTTGAGACCAAATATAACTCAAAGTCACACAGCTAGTAAGGAATCAAGGAATCAAGCCCAATTTGGTTTTCAGTCTGATCCCAGAGACTTGACTTCCTAAATGCTTAAATACACCATGATCACAAAAGAAATATAAAATAGTTTTCTGTAGCAAATAACCTAGGATATGGGAGGTTAAGAAAAGTAATCAAGTGGCTTTAGTCCAAGACTTAGTCATGCCTTAATGTGTCAAAGCAAATTATGCATTTCTGAAGATATATTAGAGGTGAGGGAAAGTGGAATATAGTACATGGTGTACAATTTTTTCTAAAAATTATTTGACCATGAATTTTTTTTCTCAGATATCTAGTAACCAGTTTTTTACTAGACATTGAGATATAGTGGCCCCTGCTTTATTTTTGTCTCCACCCTCCACTCAGTATAATAGCCACCTCCATGAGCATTTTGCCCAATGGCACAGAAATGGGACAGCTATGGGGAGAAGGCAGGAATTGGCAGATAAAGAGCAAGAACACAAAGTAACAGCAAGGCAAAAGATAATGTCACCAGTTGTGCTAACAGGCTATTAACCCACAACTACCCCCCCTCCCAAAGTTACTCAACAATGGAGGAATCTCACTCCTTTCACAGCCTTAAGTGGTATTTATAGCATGAACACAGAACTCCCCCCCAAAGGGACATACATTACCTGACATCTGCAACCACAGACTGTTTATAAAATTTGGAGAAGGCAGACGTTGTATAAACCAGGTTGACCTGAAAAAGAATTGAAGTGTCTTAGCCTTTCAAACGTGTCTTCCTTTCCAAGTATCTTGCATATTGTAGGTCAAAGTTCTGACAAGAGAAGAGCAGGTCTAAACTAAAGCCCTTAACTCTAACTCTAGACATTATTTCTTGAATTCAAATAAATTCTTACTTCCTGAACCAATTCTTAGGTTACTTACTTTCATTCATTCTATCTGTGAAAAGTGTTACCCTCTTGCACTGATTGCGCTCTTTAAAGATTCTAAACACTTCTGGGTTCCGCCCGTGACAAAGAGTAATTTTCTCTACAGTTAACAAACTAACTTATTTAAGCATATTTTCATAGTACAGCATTTGACTCAACCCCTTCTCTATCAGTCCTGGGGTGCTGTTTACAGCCTTCCGACATACTCTCATATTAGCCACTAGGGGGCGAATGGTACCCACAGCCAGGTCCTCCAGCGCCCTTCAGAACTCAGTCTTCAAGTCGTGACTCAGCCAAGGGCAGCAGGCTCTGGCCTTGAAGGCGGAAGGCTCCCTATCGCTTTGGAGAGGTATTTCAATTTACTTGCCCTCACTTAGCATGTTGAAAACCAAATTCCCTCTGTTCACGCAAGTTGTCTTCCCCTCCCTACATAATTGGAAAACCACTTACTTAATTGTCCAGGATTTTAAAAAGAAAACAACAAAAAAGAGAAAAAAACATGATCTGTGGAGTTTAAATTCACTATGCAATACAGAATACGTTGCTTAAAACTGCTAGGTAAGAGGGTTAGTAACGTACCTTGTACAAAAAAGGCCTTCAATAAAAGCCACTCTAACCACCATGATTTCGACTGCTGGCCTTCTCCCTCACAATCCTTCCTCTTTACACACAGCCACTTACTGTATCAAGGTCACCACTGTATTTCCATAGTGGAAATAAAATTAGCAGAAACTTTCTAGTTGGCAATATGTGCCAGGAGCCATAAATCAATATTTTTCTATTTGGCCAAGTAATTATACTTTTTAGGAAATGTCCTAAGGGAGTAATTTGAGATACACTCAATTCATGTGGCAGTTTTGCTGTTGCATTATTTACATTAATAGTAGCAAAAATTAGAAATAGCTTAAACATCCAGTAAAAAGGGATTTGCTAACTTTGAGTGTATTCAGACTTATTTTTTCTAAATAATATTTACTTGCATATAAATATGCACTATCATGTTAAGAGGGGAAAAATTAGATCATAAAACTGAATATCTACTAATACTCTAGTATTGCACTAGACCTATGCAGTGTAGAATTAAAAGGAGCTTTATCTCTGGTGATAGAGTCAAAGAAGATTTTAATGACTTTTAAAATAATTTTATAAATTTTACTAATTTTTACAATAAATATTTATTAGTTCTATAATGACAAACTTCTTCTTTCTTTCTTTCTTTTTTTTTTCAGACAGAGTCTTACTTTATCACCTTGGATAGAGTGCTGTTGGTCATAGCTCACCACAACCTCAAACCCTTGGGCTTAAGTGATCCTCTCGCCTCAGCTTCTCAAATGGCTGGGACTACAGGTGCCTGCCACGATGCCCAGCTCGTTTTTCTAGTTTTATTAGAGATGGGGTTTCGAACTCCTGAGCTCAAGCAATCCACCTGCCTTGGCTTCTCACCATGCTAGGATTATAGGTATGAGCCACTGCACCCGTCAAGAAAGTTATTTTTTAAAGTGAAGAGATTGCCACGGTACCAAAGTTGAAATAAATGTGTATGATAACAAAATTAACCAGTAGAAATGTAACTTTGAAACTGGAGGGCATTTGAGAAAAACAAAAGGATCATTTGTTCCAATTTATTTATTTTACAGATGAGAAAAACCGAAGCTGAGCAAGCCATTTCTTTTTATGTCAGGTGGGAGGCAAGGGAGAAACTCCATCTTACAGCCATGATTTCCACATTTCCCTCTGACAGCTTGTGTTCATCCACCCTGCCTTCTACTTCCCCATCATCAGTGACTCTGTCGTCCTCCCCACCCACTCACCCCCTCTCAACTCCACCCTCCCCAGACTTTCAGCCAGGCTTTCCCCATCCCCTCACCACTTGCTGCACAGTCCGTGCCACTGAAAGAAATTCCCGGGACTCTTTTTGTCGATATTCAGGAAGAAACTCGATGTTGGTGATACGAAACATCCCAGCAAAGTAAAAAGCATCTTTGCTTTCTGTCTTAACTGTAAAATAGGAGAGAAGGTGATTAGGAGGCTTTCCCATCTGTGTGGCTGCACAGCACTGTCTGAGCTATGTCAGGCTCTTTAGGCTCCTAAAATGATCTTAGTTTAGGCAGCTAGCGATACATACCTAACTGGCTTGTAGCCCATGAAGCTCTGAATATTGTTGACAACATCTCTTCCATAAGCAGCAAATAATTACATCTCTTAGAACGCTCTGTTCCTTCTACCTCCTCTGGTGAGTACTTAAGAGCAAGGTTAGGAGGCACATTTCTTTCCTATGGCACATAACCCACTGTCTCTCTTTTTGAGCTCTTTGAGGGAAGGAACACTAACTTATTTTTTTTCTTCAGCCCCTACTGCAGTCAGTGCCTGGCTTAGCTTTGTAGCTCAATAAATGTTCGAGGGAAGGAAGGAAGAGAGGGAGGAAGTAGAGAGAGAGAGGGATGGAGAGAGAAATATTCCCTTTTTGCACAAGGCCCAGCACAAATGCTAAATAAGTGATAGTCCCTTTTGTGATCCAGCCAAGGTCACGTTAGCTTTAAGCAGTGTAGTGAGGCTGTGGGGAAGAAAGGGTAGCCCAGAGTAAGGGGCAGATCACCTTGCCTTACTAACCTTCCCATATAAAATGACCATTGCTTTTGCTTTTGTTCTTTTGGTTTTACTAGGGAAGAGCTTCCCGGGTTTTGTTGTTACTGTCATTGTTGTTGCAGACTCTAAAATTAGAGTGAAAGTTATGACTCCTCTTTAGACACTCATTCTTTCTCACATCAGGAAGTACTCAGGATTAAGAAACAATAATGGGAGATCAATTCAGCCTTAAATTAGCTTACATTTACCTAACCCTTCAGTTCAGCCAATTGTGCAAGACCCTCCACAGTGTCCCTGATTAGTTGGCAGCCTCATTTCTCAAGGCCACCCTCTGTATCCAAATTTCATGTATCAAAACTCACCTGTTTCCTGTTCAACAATTATTAAATGTTCATAGCAATTTCTCTTTGTTCATACCAGTCTCTCCCCATGAAATGCCTTTCTCTGATTCTTACACAGCCAACAAACTACTTCTGCACAAGGAAGTTCTAAAATTTTATACAAAAACGGAAGAGCAATGCAAATGTTTCAGCCAAGGTACAGCAGAGAAATGATGGAAAATAAGTTTGTTTGTTCTGGGCTGGGAGTGGTGCGTGTTTGTGTTAATTGCCCATGGACTTGATTTCCCCCACAGTCTGTAAGCAACTTGAGGACAGAGATTATATCTTGCTTATCACTCTGTGCCCCATGCCTCCTAAGGCAAAGTGAGCATGCTCAGTATGTGTCAAATAAATTCTCAAGAACCAGTTCATGAAGCGTGCTCTGCACTCTATCCCTGATCAAAAGAGAATCACTTAAGCAAAGAAATCAACTTATGCTCTCTCTCCAGCACTGAACCGTGATGCTTTCTAAAATTGAATAACCATCTCTGAGCTTTCTGAAGGTAGGAGATGCATCCTGGTATGCCTGATGTCCTACAATGTACCAAGAAAACAGTAGCTGATCAATTCGTATGTATATAAATGACCTGAACTTTTCAAGATAATATTCTTAATTCTTTCCCTATAACTTATTCCTCCCAATCAGATTTTAATATCCTTGAGGATATATTTAGGGAAACTATCTCTCTATTCACAACACTTTCAACATCAAATGTGTAAGGTTTTTCTTTTTATTTTTTCTTTCTTTTTTTCTTTTTTGTCCCTCACATCAAGAACTTTTTCTGTCCTCTGCAGTACAAGTGGGTGTCCAATGATTCAACTCAATTCTGACCCTACTTAATCCCAAGAGTGGCCCTTACTTCAGATGCCAGTCTGAAGTTGTGAATCTCGAGGCTACCCACACTGCTGTCCAGCTTGGTTATAAACTGGGAGTTTCCATGACCTCCTCAGGTTCAATAATTTGCTATAATGGCTCATAGAACTCATGGAAACACTTCACTGACTGTTACTGGTTTATTACAAAAGGATACAAATGAACAGCCAGATGAGGAGGCACAGAGGGCACGATCTAGAAATGTCCCTGGCTTGGGAGCTCTGTCCCTGTGGAGTTGGGGCAGCCCGGGCAGCCCACCCTCCCAGCAATTGGATATTTTTCCCAACTTGGAAGCTTCCTGAACCCTGTCAGTTAGGGGTGTTATAGAGGCTCCATTATGTAGGCATGACTGATTAAGTCACTGGCTATGGTTGATTGAGCTTAGTCTTCAGCCCCCTCCTGAAAGTCACAGCCCTTCAGTCATAGGGTTTGTTCCTTGGGCTATCTAGGGAATTTTACCCACCAGTCAGTTCATTAACATACAAAAATACACTCTTAGAAGCACTGTATTAGGACCCAGTGCCTAAGATCAAATATTAACAAAAAAGAATCATAACAAAAGATGCTTTTGTCACCCCTATCACTCAGAAGTTACAGTGTTAGAAGCTCTGTGTCAGAAATGAGAAGCAGGTATCAAATGTATAATTCATATTATGTCACAGGACATGTATTTTGTACAAATGTATTATAATATAACATGCACAGGGTGAGAACTCCAATACAAATCAACAAATGCGTGACTAAGTACTCTATAAGAAAGGGGTGAGTTAAGACACCTGCCTAAAAGGATCGATCAGATCGACAAAAACATAATAACAGGGGAGAGAAAGACGCATGTATAAAATGGAGTTCGGGAAGCTAGAAATTTAAGGTTGCCTAGAGACAGGTGGTGGGTGGAATGAGGAAATGAAACAGCTTAACACTTTTTTTTTAAGCTGTTACATTTCTGAATCAGTCAAAGTCTCCTGAGCATCTTCCTCAGCTCTTCCCATCCTGCCCCCATCTCCTCTTTCTACTTTCCTATGGAAAGAGGGTGGTGGTGGTAAAAGAAGAAATGGAAAAGCTAATCCTTGTTTTTCTCTCTCCTTAAAAAACATCAAGACCAGTTTTAGAAACAGTACATCCATCTCAGAAAGAAGAAAATCCCATCAGAAACCCTCAGGGGCAGGTCTGGCCTGCATTGCTGGTGCTGGACTCCCACCCACCACAAGCCCTCACCCCAAAGAAGCACAGATTTTAACTTACTGATATAGAGCCACAGAAGTGTCCAGGCTATGACCGCTAGGATGAATAGAAATACTGTGAAGAGAATGATTTTATTTTGGACATTCCAGAAGGGAGCTTTCTTCTTGGATTGCTTCTTGGATTGGGGTTTGGCTTTGCCAATGGGTTTTCGTGGTGGTCTCCCTGGCAACGGTGGTCGTCTCCCTGGTAATGGTGGTCGTCTGCCTGGCAACTTCCCTTGGGTACTGACCACCTGAACTGAGATATTGGATATCTTTTAAAAAATGAAGAAGAAGAAACATATTATCAATTAGAAATAGTGTAGAGTTTAAATGGTACTACCTAGTCTGGGATATCCTTGATATTGAAAAGACTAAATGAATTAAATTTTGTATGTAAGATTAATAAGTTGATTTGCATCAAATTTTACAATTAAGGTGAGAAAAAGTAGACAATACTATATATGAACCCTGGTGAAATTGTTCCTATTACCCTGTCCTCAACTCTCTGACGCTGCTGAACAGATGCTGTGGCAGAAGGTCTAAATGTCATGGAATAGAGTATCTGGGAGTCAGGAGGTTAAGGTTAAGATTTTGTGTGGGTAGATTCATGTGTATACACAGCTCTGTGTGTTTGTTTCAAATGTTTGTGTTATATTGCTTTTCTCCCACAATCCATTCTTTCTGGGCTGAAGTAGGATTATAAACAAGAATATAAAAGAGCTCCCTACAGAAATGAACTGCATTTCAAATTTTTGCTTTCATGACTGGCAGGTAGGAAGAAAAAGTTAAGGTTTTGCAATGGTTTGTGTAGGGTTGAAGGCTAAGAATCAAATGTGCTTGTTTTATAGTTGCCAGCCACTGAGCAGAGACGTGACTCAGTTTTTCAATCATAAGTGAAAGAATAATTTAAAAAGATATCAAAGAATAAAATAGAAGCCTCAGTGGAGTAGAAAATGTTGGGTTTCAGTGTGTTGATGTGCAATGTGTTATGTGTAGGAGGAAAAAAATACATTATTTAACTGCTTTCCCTCTTGCTCTTTTATTTTCCCCTCCACCCTCTGCCATTCGATGCTGTGAATTCTTTAATAATGTATGTGAGAGTTTAGCTTCTTTGAAGGAGAGATTTATACATGTCAGGGTAACTAAACTCCAGTGATGAAATAACTTTTAACCACACATTCTTTTAAAGGCAGCAATATAGAATACCAGTTCCAGAGAAATAGTCTCTTTTGTGTGGTCCTTAAGAGTATTTTCATTCTCTCTCCCTCTCCCTCTCTCTTTCCATCAAAATTCGTGTCTTCCAGTCTTTAATCCTACCAATTAATGGGGTAATATGTGGCCAAGTACACTCTGAATTATTCATAGCTCCCTCATTCTTTTTGCCAAACACCCTTGTCAGCCCCTGGAGTGAAATATCGCTTGTATCCTTACTGGTGAAATTGAACTAGACCAGACTTCTTTTAATGTGGTGGCTTGCAGGAATGAGGATGGTGTTTCTAAAGAGAAAAACAGTCCATTGTAGAAGGAGTGGAGTCCACTACGGTCTCAAGCTACTTTCAAGTACTCCTTCCAAAGAAGTAAAGGAAAGAAACACGCAGAAACACCAGTATGTGCAGAACTGACAAAGACAAAGAAAGATCTTTAAGTGCAGGAACACATTATAGGCAGTCTCAGTTAGCACTGATTAAATTTTAAAATGGAATTTGTGTAGAGATCAGTACAATTTCCCTGGAGTTTTAGAAAAACAGCTATGAATCAATTGCCAAATACAGCACTTTAAAACAAGCTCATATTTGTAAAATCTATTAAGTACCATAGGAAGAGAAACTATTTCATTATTGTTCCCTTTATTTTTATAAAGTCGCACAACCTCCTTTTACTAACAGGGTCAACAGTAAAGGGAAATCAAATAGGAAAGAAGGTTTCTCACCCTGTACTTACTTTCAGTTCAGGAGGTCTGGAAGAAGTGTCATCATTTTCTTTGTCCATTATTAAGTGGATTGTCATCCAGGGGTGTCCCAAACCCCGTTTTTACCCCCTCACATGCTCTCTTGTGAAGAATTGAGAGAACGGTCACTGGATTCAAGCTAGCTCTCAGAGCAGTGGAATCAATTTACCTTCACCAGGTCCAGTTCAGAAACTGAAGCTGCCTCATTACTATATTGTGACTGTTAAAGGGACCTAGCACTCAACTTTGTACCCCAAACTAAAGGTTTCTTAATGTAACTCTATTATGAGTCAGCATACAAAATGCAATCAAACAACCCCAAAATATTTTACAAGTCATTATAATTTTTGCCTGCATCTACTAAGAATATGAAGAGGTCTAATGAATAGCCTTCAGTACCACATCTTTAAAAATCTTGGCACCCATTCTTCTTGCTTAATATTTCTTACATGCTCCAGAAGATTCACTTGCTAGTCCTGTTCTCAACTCTGCAGCCACACTCTCAGGAAACCCCTACTCAAGAGGGTAATTTCTATTTATCTCCCCCCCCTACTCCTGGAGTCAGTCCTCAGTACACCCATGGCCCTTTCTGATATAATCCCCATTCCTATTTCTCCCTTTCTTCCCAATGCCAGTCTGAATTAGATCCAAGGGTAGTAGGTATATTCCTAAGGGGGCAGTGTCAGAATTTTTCATAGCAAACTTGGAGAAAAGGGTGGGTTTCACTGGAACATCATCACCCTGTGTACACTGACCATCAATGGAAAGCCCTCTAAAGCAGAAATAGTACTCTGCTAATCCAGACACAAGTTCAAGGGCTGTACATACAGAAGCTAGTCAGAAACTGCCTGCTAAAAGTGGTGGGGAAAGATTAGTTGAGTTGCCTTATACTTGAAATTTAATCTAACTTGGGAAAAAAGAGGCGAAAATGACAAAAAAAAAGAAGTCATTTTGTATAAATTCATTTACAGGGTTTTGCTATGTATTAGTGACATTGGTGAAATGACTAATAATGTTTTAAGCTTTGTGATTATAAGAGGAGGAAATTTAAAAATAGAGTTTTTTTTTTATGGCTCATGCTTTCTGTATTACCTTCCTACTTATTTCCAGTAGGAAATATAGGTATTTCACCAATCTAAGTAAAATAAATGTACTTAGCAGCAGCCACTGACAAAGACTCCTTCCTTGACCAAAGTTTAGTGACGCTTGTCTGAGCTCTTTTTATCTAAACCTTGTTCATAGGCTTTGTCCTTTCTTTTCAACTAGACCTCTGTCCTTGGACCCTCTCCTTGGCCCCATTGTAGCCAGAATTTTGTTATATCAGCTCAGTAGAAATCCTGCACCCTTGATATCTGTTCACCCTTGACTTTTTTTTTCACTCAAGGGTGACCTTGAAATACCCTTGATATGTGGTCAAGTTTTGTATACCCTACCCTTGAGGTATAAGTCCTTGGCTGACTTTCAGCAAGGATCCTGATCCTTAACCTTAGTAATTGTCCTTTCACTGACCCCTTCATTCTGCTCATTGGCTTCAAACCCCTGTTGTCCTTCCTGTATTTGGAGTTGAGATCAGATTCACATTGAAGTCTCTTTTCCCTGATGCAATAGTACTGAATAAAGCCTGTTTTTTTGCAGCATTCCAGTAGTGCTCTACCCTCTTTCTATGTGATACCAAGAAGGGAAAGTGTACCAAATTGAAAAATAATCAGAAAACCAAATGAAAGCTGCTTTATTATTATCATCATGCCAGCCATTCTCAACAATATCAGTGATTAAAAATGCTGCTCCTTGAACATCGTTGATTGGTATAACTTCCAAATAATTGCTGTCACTACAAATAAGTTTTAATAAAGTACATGTATGCTCCAGGTGAGCACATTCTTCTTATTCATCTCTTAATAAATATGGGTGCCATATAGAAATTAATTTTGGAGAACTCCCATTGTGTAGTTGGTCTCAAACATAAGAAGAATCTGTGACACATGTTGATTTCAGGAGTAAATTTCTAATGATTTGGAATCATTTGAGCTTACTTAGGGCAGAGTCTTCATTTCCAACAATCCCTGTATAACTGTATATTTCTGCATTTAAACAGAAGATCTGAAGCAAGTAATAGCAGCACGATGATTATACAGATAAAAAAACAGAACTTCAATTATTTTTTTGGTGGGGACCACTGACTTAATTTATATTTAAAATTTAAAATAGTCATACAATGCATGAACTTTCAGGTGTAATCTTTTATATGTAAAATTTTGTATGCAGTATTTATTTGAGTTTTAATTTTAATAACATAATATTTTAAAAGTATTTTCAATGTGTTTTTTATTATTGTATTATTATTATTCATTTTGTTTCATGATTTTCACTGAAAACAATTTTTTTGTATAGAGGAAGAGATGTTGAGAAATGAGTCACTCTAGGGAAATGCAACCCCTGAGATACCTGGCAGCTTCTGTTGGATCAGAGACATGAGGGACCTACCAGTGTCATCAGCATGCACAGTCCCCCAATAGTGGATCCACTGGTCACACTGACTGATCCTCAGCCTGTGCCCCAAGCACCTGCCAATCTTCTGTATGGTGCAAGTGATGTGGGGCTTCATCCAAGCAGCCAAGAATCCCATAGCTAACTTTCCTGTACAAGTAGTATGTGACCTTCCAGCTGGTGTATCCACTAGTATTTATTATGGTTGAGCCAGTAGTGGAAGTGGAGTTGTCCAGAAGATCTTGATAAGCACAGGATGGAATATATACTACAAGAATATGAAAAAGTCCATGGAAACTCTTGTCATGCATACCGTCAGAGGACTTCCATGGGAAAATCCTCAATGTGCCATGTCGGCTAACTAAGATCAGAAAGGAACTACAATTCTTTACAGTCACTTATATCAGCAATTCAAGATGATATTGAGGAAACTAAAAAACAAATAGATTTGCCAGAACATTTGAATCTCAAATAGACATTTTCTTCCAGCTTCATTCCTAAAAACAAAATAATGGCTTGCTGCTGATTTAAAAATCATTTACCATTCACTGTTCTCTAGTATTTTGCTGTTTGCAACTGTGCAGTTTTACCTTGATTGTATTTTAAAAGTCAACCATTTTCCCACAGTGGTGAATTAGTTTAAACAGTACCGTGTAGTTATTATATTGTGCTTCGGCTATTAAACCCAACCTATTGCCTCACTAAAAACATTTATTTAAAAGTCAAGATTTTTTTATGTAATATGTTCATCAAAATGTACCACTAGAAAGATATTGAGGGGGTGGAGCAAGATAGCAGACAGGAAGGAGCATTCAGCTGAGCTTTATGAGAATGACTGGGAAAAAGACAGAACCCAGACATACATGGCACAGGGACCTCAGAGCTCACGGAGCACAGTGAGCAGGTGGTAAGCTGAATACAGCATATGATCTTGAGAGGTTGAACTGTGATGAATTAGGCAAGTGACTGTGACTAGCTGGGATTGACTGCCCCACCCCAACCCTCACCCCAGTGTATCCCCAGAGATCCAGGAGCAGAGGAAGCCTTTCTGGAATTTTCGGTTGTGGGGGAAAGTTGCCTATTGAGCAGAAAGCTTGGAAGAGTGGGCAAATTCGAACAGTATACAGGAACCATATTTGAATGATGTTGTAGTCAATTTGCCATAGGTTTGGTGGTTGGAGAGGCAGCCATACTGAGAAGCCAGGGAGCTGCCATTTTGGGAAGATCATGAGAAGGTGTTAGCAGGGGCCTAGAGCATGGCTACCTTAATTCCTCCTGCCAGGATCAGAACTTCACTCTTGGGACATGCTGAGGGACTTCCTCACCCCATGGGAACAGGAGCCAGGGAGGACTGTGAGACCTGCCCCTAAAGGATTCTTGGGAGCTTTAGGGTCCCAATCCTGAATGCTGAGGAAACAACCAGGCAATCACCAAAGGCAACTAAGTTTGGAATAAGGACCATAGAGGTTTTTGGCTGTGCTGTCTCCTAAAAAAACCACAGCGCCACCTAGTGTCCTGGTGACATGTTGCAACATATTGTCATCAAGAATAAGAACTTCTATTTGAAACAAAGGAAGCAGTGAGAAGGAAAAGGAGGACAAGGACATGAACAAGAAGAAAGAACACATAAGCAAGAATCAACAGACAAATTCAGGTAACATGAAAAACCAAAACAGAGCAACTTCCACAAGGGACCATGAGGCAGCAACTACAGAAGACTCCACCTATAAAGAATTAATGAACTTGACAGAAAAGGAATTTAAAATATGGATGATAAAGACAATAAAAGGAATGGATGAGAAAATGGAAAGATGGAATCAAAAGTCAGACAAGAGATATGTAGAATATAGAAAGGATATGATGGAGCTTAAGGAAATGAAGGAAACAATCAGGGAATGTAAAGAGGAAGTAGAAAGTATCAAAAATAGGCTAGATCATGGAGAAGAAATAACTTTGGAGATAGAGGATAAAGTTTTAAAGTTAACCCAGGTAGCTACAGAGGCAGAAAAGAAGAGAGAGAAAGCAGAACAGATGCTTAGAGAACTACAAAATTCCATGAAGCATTCAAATATATGAATAATAGGGATTCCTGAAGGGGAAGAAGATTGTGCCAAAGGAATAGAAGCCCCACCAGGGAATATCATAAATGAAAACTTCCCAAGTTTTTCTAAAGACTCTGACACACTCTTTTCAGATGGATATCAAACCCCAGGCCATCTCAACTCAAACAGAGCTTCTCTAAGACACATTGTAATGAACCTTTCCCTTTCCAAATTCAAGATGAAAGAAAAAATTCTGCAAGCAGTCAGAAGTAAGCACCAACTGACCCACAGAAGCAGAGCCATTAGGATGAAAGCACACTTTTTAACTGAAACCTTCCAAGTCAGAAGAGTATGGTCATCCACCTTCAACATTCTTAAACAAAACATATTTTCAGCACAGAATTCTGTATCCTGCTAAACTAAGCTTGAAAACTGAGGTAAAAATCAATCTTTTGTGGATATATAAGCCCTGAGGAAATTCGCCACAGCAAGGCCAGATCTACAGGAAATAATTAGACCTGTTCTCAGCACTGACCACCACAATGGACCACCAGCAAAATAAACACCCAGAAGTTAAATGTCAAAATTTAGCTTCCACAGTGGTGCAAAGGATAAAACTACACAATGGTCTTTCACAAAATAAGATGACTAGCACTCCACCACACATATCAATTCTCTGAGTAAATGTTGATGGACTGAATTCACCACTGAAGAGACACAGGCTGACTGGATAAAAAAACACAAGTCATTCATATGCTGTCTTTAGGAGACACACCTAGCCTTTAAGGAAAAATCAAGACTCAGAGTTAAGGGATG
The DNA here is from genome assembly GCA_963574355.1 of Loris lydekkerianus. Taxonomy (NCBI): domain Eukaryota; kingdom Metazoa; phylum Chordata; class Mammalia; order Primates; family Lorisidae; genus Loris; species Loris lydekkerianus. Next base: position 71,220 of record CAUYPK010076843.1, read on the forward strand.
GAAAACAGTATTTCAAGCAAATGGAAATCAGAAGAAAGGAGGGTTCACAATCTTGTTTTCAGATACAAGTGAATTTAAAGCAATTAAAATTAAGAAAGACAAAGATGGACACTTTATACTGGTCAAAGGAAAAATACTAAAAGAAGACATTTCAATTTTAAATATTTATGCACCCAACATAAGTGCTCCCAGATTTATGAAACAGACCTTGATAGGTCTAAGCAATATGATATTCTATAACACCATAATAGTTGGAGACTTTAACAGCCCTCTGACAGAACTGGACAAATCCTCTAAACAGAAACTAAACAAAGATACAAAGGGCTTAAATGTGACCCTAGAGCAAATGGGATTAATAGACATATACAGAACATACCATCCCAAAGCTAAGGAATATACATTTCTCTCATCAGACCGTGGTATGTGTTCCAAAATCAATCACATTCCAGGGTACAAATCAAACCTCAGAAAAATTAAAAGAACAAAAATTATACCTTATATCTTCTTGAATGAAACATTCATCCCCACACAAAGATTTGTAAATTAAACAGCCTTATGCTGAATGGTAGTTGGGTTCAGAAAGAGATAAAAGAGGAAATCATTAAATTCCTCAAACATAACAACAATGAAGACACAAGTTACCAAAACCTGTGGGATACAGCGAAAGCAATCTTAAGAAGGAAATTTATCCCATTAGATGCCTACATTCCAAAGACATCAACCAACTCATGAACCATTTTATGGAATTAGAAAAAGAAGAACAATCTAATCCCAAACCCAGCATAAGAAATGAAATCACCAAAATTAAATCAGATATTAATGAAATTGACTACAAAAGAGTCATTCAGAAAATCAACAAAACAAAAAGGTGGTTTTTCAAAAAATAAATAAAATTGATAAGCCTTTGGCCACATTAACTAGAAACATAAAAGTAAAATCTCTAATAACCTTATCAGAAACAATAAAGGGGAAATAGCAACAAATGGAACAGAGATACATGAGATCACCTCTGAGTACTACAAGAAACTCTATGGCCAGAAATTTGACAGTGTGGAGGAAATAAATCAATACCTGGAATTATACCCTCTCCCTAGATTTAATCAAGAAGAAGTAGATTTCTTGAAAAGACCAATTTCCAGAACTGAGATGGATGAAACAATACAAAATCTAAAAATAAAATAAAATAAAATTTAAAAAAAGCCCTGATCCACATGGCTTCACACTATAATTCTAAAGAAGAACCTATATCCATACTACAGAAATTATTCCAAAAAATTGAGAAGGACAGAATCTTCCCCAATACATTTTATGAAGCAAACATCAGCCTGATACCAAAACCAGAAAAAGACCAAACTAAAAAGGAGAACTTCAGATCAATTTCACTGAATATAGATGCAAAAATTCTCAACTAAATCCTAGCCAATTGATTATAGCTTATCATCAAAAAAGTCATACATCATGACCAAGTAGGTTTCATCCCAGGGATGCAAGGCTGGTGTCACATACACAAGTTTGTAAACGTTATTCACTGTTATCAACAGAAGCAAAAACAAAGAACATATGATCCTCTCAATAGATGCAGAAAAAGCATTCAATGGAATACTATGGAGCCACTAAAAAAGATGGAGACTTTACATCTTTGGCATTAAGCTAGATGGAGTGGAACACATTCTTTTTAGTAAATCATCACAAGAATGGAGAAGCAAGAATCCAATGTACTCAATTCTAATATGAAGGGATTAGATGAGCTAATATAAGGTGGGTGGGAAGGGGAATGAAGGAGTGGGGATGGGGGGAGAAGAGGTGTGGGGGGTCATGATGTATGGCTTACCTCTTGAGAGTGGGACATAATTATAAGAGGGATTTTATCTAACAAGTGCAATCAATAACTTAATTCTTTGTACCCTCAATGAATTCCAAATAATAAAAAAAGGAAAGGTATCAAGTGTCATATGATGGAAGTTAAATGTATGTAAATATGGGTAAAATGGCAAGTCACCAGCTTGAGATGAGAAGTGTAATTCCTATGGTAAAATTCCAGTTCGTGTGTATTTATGTATCCCACACTGCTAAACAGAGAGGGCTTGGAAAAAGCAATTGCGTTCATTAAACAGAAGTTAGACAGTTTTTTATAAACCTAAGGTGAAAAATCCAGGCTTTGTGCTTTAGATAATTTTTGCATACATATATCATTAGAAACATGAAGACATTTGTGAAATTTTGTCTTGTTCATTTATTTTATGAGATCACATCATGGTACCATTTAGCCCATTAGTAGTAGCAAAAATCCTTGTAAGTTGGTGTAGCAGGTATCCCCCACCCTTGCTATGAGATCACGCTTGATTTTTTTAATATGTATTATTTTTGTATAAAGTTGCCTCCATCCTAAGTGTTCTATGCCCCTTCTACGTGTTTTTTTTTGTTTTTTTGTTTTTTTTTAATTTGTATTTTAGGACAGTAAAATAAGTTGTTTTCAAATCTATAGGTCTTATTTTTGTGTTGTGTAACACTTCTTTTCTAACAGATATTTTTGCTCTTCAACATTTTTCTTGACTTTAGTTTTTGCCTTTAAATGATTGTCAGGGTCAATTTATTCCATTTATTTTTTATATTTCTTAATTGATTGAGTTTTTTTTTTTTTTTTTTTTTGTCACTCTGGGTAGAGTGTCTTGGTGTCATAGTACACAGCAACCTCAAACTCCTGTGTTCAAGAAATCCACCTGCCTCAGCCTCAAGTACCTGGGCCTACAGGTGCCTGCCAGGATGCCTGGCTACTTTTTTAGTAGATATAGGGTGTCTTGCTTAGGCTTGTCTAGAACTCCTGAGTTCAAGCAATCTACTCACGCTGGCCTTCCATAGTGCTAGGATTACAGGCGTGAGCCACTATGCCTGGCTAATTTATTCCATTTAGAATATCCTACAGCTGTAATACTTAAAAGAGATTGCATTTGTTCATACCATTGTATCCCTTCCATTTATAAACAGTAATTAAGTGTATGTATATATTGCACTTTTAGAAAAAGCAAACCAATAAACTATCTTTCATTTTCCTCAAGATATAAATGAACACATAGCTGTTCATTTATTCCATATACCAGTTTCTTAAAGAACACAAAATGTTTGTTTTCCACTCAGCAAAACAATCTAAGAGCCGATTAAACTATGAAATAGAAAGTTATTTATTTCTAATGTAATTATATTTTCCAGAGCAAATCTAAACTGCTGCTAGTGTAAAGAGTGCATATAGCTTGAGGGAATGGCATAAAAATTTACTTAAATAATTTTTGTACTATGGATTTTTCCTCTTACTGTGTGTCTTTTGGCCACTTGATTCTTTTTTGTTTATATTTACAGAAAGTAGGAATCTTTGGATATTTAGGAAATTAAGGTCAATAGTGCTTTGTGCCTCTTCCAACAATACATTGCATCATGATTCACTTCAGCAGCAGATTTGGTAGTGATAGGGGTATGTGGGGTAGAAGGATGCAGAAGGTTATTTTAAAGATAATTTATATAAATTATTTTTTCCAGTCTGCAAAGGTGAATTAGAACTGATTTGATGAAAATATTTATTAACTGCATAAAAAACATCTAAAGCTGTTGCTGAAGAAGAGGGAAGCATATATAAATTCATTCAAATTGTGTGTGGTTTTTTTTTAACATTTATACTATTTATTAAGCAACTATATGGTCTCTGTGCAGAAATATTTCAAGTTTGAAGTTTTTTCCAAGGTCTCAAAAAATAGACTACTAATATTTATAAATAAAAATAGAAGATAATTTCAAAAAAAGAATCATGCCAAATCTTATAGACAATAGGAAAAGAAGAAATACTTCTAATTTATTCTACTTCATCTAGAAATACCTGATATTAAAATTGGAAAAAATGTATTATTATAAAGGGAAATTACAAACCTATTTCACTTATAAATAAGCATGCAATATTCTAAACAACATATTAACAAGTTGAATTAAAAATTATTATTCAAATAATGTACTTTGGTCAAAATTAAATCCAACTTATGTGAGAATTAGTCGCTATTTTCTTTTCTTTTCCTTTCCCCTACCCACTCCCTCCTTCTCTCTCTGTCTGCTCTCTTCTTCCCCCACTCCCACCATGTCATTAATTGTCATTAATTGTCCTCATATCAAAGTTGAATACATAGGATTCGTGTTTCTTCATTCCTGTGATGCTTCACTAAAAATAATGAGTTCCACCTGCATCCAGGTTAATACAAATGCTGCAAAATCTTCTTTTTTTAATGGCTGAATAGTATTCCATGGTATACATATACCACAGCTTGCCAATCCATTCCTGAGTTGAGGGGCATTTAGGCTGTTTCCACATTTTGGTGATTGTAAATTAAGCTGCAATAAATAGTCCAGTACAAGTGTCTTTTTTTTCTTTTTTAATTATACATAAAAATATGCACCATAGATGTGGCCTGACCAATTACCCTCCCTCCACCCAAACCTCCCCCCTCCCTTCCCCTTCCTTGGTCTTTTCCCCATAGTCTTGTGGTATAGTTGGGTTATAGCCTTCATGTGAAAGCTATAGTTTAGCTCCATAGTAGGGCTGAGTACATTGGATACTTTTTCTTTAATTCCTGGGATACTTTGCTAAGGAGAATATATTCCAGCTCCATCCATGTAAACATGAAAGAGGCAAAGTCTCCATCTTTCTTTAAGGCTGCATAGTATTCCATGGTATACATGTACCACAATTTGCTAGTCCATTCGTGGGTCG